>VXBL01007694.1:0-58713 GCA_013400195.1 Aramus guarauna
TTATCCTATTAAGCCATCTTTATACCAACCCATATGTTTTTTTTCAATTCTGCTTCCCATCCCCTTGGAGGAGGAGGAGTGAGTGAGCAGCTGCGTGGTGCTCAGCTACCAGCTGAGGTTAAACCACGACAACGGGGAAAGGGAGGTGCTTTTTTGGCTTGTGTTGCTAAGCAGCAGAAACATCCCCAAGTCCTGCATCAGGGATCCTGTTAGTCTATAGAGAAATGTCCTGGACAATCTAGCAGATACTCTAAGGATTTTTAGAAAAAACTGCATGGGGTTCTTTTGCCCAAGATACTTTTCAATGCCAACATGCAGTGAAATCAATGGAGATAATTTCTGTGTGCAGTTAGGTAGCAGAGGGGTCATAAAAATTATTTTAACCCTCTCAGGAATAAAAACTGCAGCCTTATCCACATAATCTGTAATAAGTTCCTTAAATTGTTCCCTACCAAAATACCCATAGCTTTGGACTCCTCTTACAAGTATATCTCCCTGTGGATGGGAACTAAGGTCGCCACACAGGCTACAGTCCCTGCAGCTTCACAATACTTCCAAAGTAAAAGGAGAAAAAACCTTTGATCTTGTACATAGCAGTAAAATAATCTTTACAGGGCACCAAGTACGTAGGGGAAATAGAAGTGTAGATGACTTTCATCATTATTTTGTCCCCTAGAACAATCATGTTAGCTGCTTGATCAGTGTCTTTGTCAGGAACCTTTCACCGGCTTCCAAAGACTGACTGAGATCAGGAAGCGCAAAAAGAAAACTGTGAATGAGCAATGAGGAATTGGGAGGATCCCAGGATCCAGTACTGAAGAGGAAACAGAAGACCTGCGGCAGAAGGAGCAGAGGACTGAAAGAAGCAGAGGAGACAGTGCCCCAGGACACCACGTATTTGTAAAATGGTGTAGATAAGTGCATACATTGGCCAAAAATTCTATCACTTCCAATGCACAACTGGTAATATTCGCTCTTTGTCAATTTAACAACTTCATGCTGGACAAGTGGAGAATAAAATGAAGTATGGCAAATCTTTGAGGAATAAAGCCTCCATAAACAGCTTGCACTCTGCTCAAATTGATTATTTTTTCTTTAATTATTTTTAAATTCCATGAAAATATTGTTCAATGTTTTTCATATTTTTAAACTTATGTACTGGCTTTGCATGGCAAGGTTTTGGTAGTGGGGGAGCTACAGGGGTGGCTTCTGTAAGAATCTGTGAGAAGCTCCCCCCATGTTTGATAAAGCCAATGCCAGCCGGCTCCAAGATGGACCTGCCATGGCCAAGGCCAAGTTCATCAGCAACAGTGGTAGTGCCTCTGGGATAACAGAGTTAAGAGTAAAAAGTTACTGTGCAACTGCAATTGCAGCCGGAGAGAGGAGTAAGAAGATGTGAGAGGAACAACTCTGCAGACACCCAGGTCAGTGCAGAAGGAGGGGCAGGAGGTGCTCCAGGTGCCAGAGCAGAGATTCCCCTGCAGACCCTGGAGAAGACCATGGTGAAGCAGGCTGTCCCCCTGCAGCCCATGGAGGAAGGATGAGGGGGTGTAGAGATTCCACCTGCAGCCCATGGAGGACTCCACACTGGAGCAGGTGGAGGCACCCGAAGGAGGCTGTGACCCCGTGGGAAGCCCCCACTGGAGCAGGCTCCTGGCAGGACCTGTGAGAGAGGACCCATGGAGAGAGGACCCCACGCCGGAGCCATTTTGCTGTCAGGACTTGTGACCCCGTGGGGGACCCACGCTGGAGCAGTCTGTTCCTGAAGGTCTGCACCTCGTGGAAGGGACCCACGCTGGAGCAGTTCATGAAGAACTGCAGCCCGTGGGAAGGACTCACATTGGTGAGTTTTGGAGGACTGTCTGCCGTGGGAGGGACCCGATGCTGGAGCAGGGGCAGAGTGTGAGGAGTCCTCCCCCTGAGGAGGAAGGAGCGGCAGAGACAACGTGTGATGAACTGACCACAACCCCCNGAGACAACGTGTGATGTCAATTGACCACAACCCCCATTCCCTGTTCCCCTGTGCCACTGGAGGGGAGGAGGAAGAGAAAACTGGGAGTGAAATTAAGCCCAGGAAGATGGGATGGTTGGGGGGGGAGGTCTTTTTAAGATTTGGTTTTATCTCTCATTACCCTACTCTGATTTGATTGGTAATAAAGTAAATTACTTTTTTCTAAGTTGAGTCTGTTTTGCCTGTGACAGTAACTGCTGAGTGATCTCTCCCTGTCCTTATTTCAATCCACGAGCCTTTTGTTATATTTTCTCTCCCCTGTCCTGTTGAGGAGGGCAGTGATAGAGCAGATTTGGTGGGCACCTGGCCTCCAGCCAGGGTCAACTCACCACAACTTATCAACAAAACTTTTTTAGTATGATGATAAATCCCTTCGTGGCTTTTCAAAGGTCTTTTAGTACATTAATAAAACATTTTTTTAAATATTTTTGTCCTCAGACTAATAGGTTGCATGGTTCTATCTTTATTTTTCATGGAATGATTGAGTTTCATTCATTTTACTTGCCTTTTTGCATGCAATAAAAATGTTAAGGATACAAAATGCATGCAATGCATAATGGTATGTGTTAAAATATTATACAGGTTTTCTTCACAAAGAACTGTCAACCGTACTGCATATGACTAACATTTATCATTCAAGCTGCACAAACAATAAACATATTTTTTTCATAGCCCACCACTTAGTGATTTTTTTAAAGCATATCTTAGTCTAGCAGCTTGACAGCTGACTCTAATAAATATCCTCATTGAAGATCACTCTGTCTATGTCCAGCTGTCATCTCCCTGACAAGGCACCCCTCTAAAGACACTGAAGCATGCAGAAATGCCAAGAGTATTGGACTTCATGAGATCTAGACTGCCACAAGGTCCTTCCCAAAGAAAGATCTTTCTACACAAGAGCCACACTAAAGATATATTGAGAAAAATGGTTAGGAAATGTGGACTTAAACCACCACAAAACCTCAGGATACAGAAAATACTTACTTCTGGAAGCAAATTAGCAAGAATGTGAGCATAATGGCCAGATTTGCACCATGCAGCATGTAGAGATATATAAGATAGGGAGTGTAAATTGGCAAAATTTGCTGGTGTAGATATAGGCTTAGACAGTGGACACAGACTAGGTGTTATTCTTTGGGACATCTGCAAACGTAATATTTTTTTTTGGAGTGGAGAGTATGGTGTTAATATTCATTCTGATAATGTCTTTACATGTGATCTATAGTGCTGTGTTAGAAGATGCAAAGTACTTCTCAAGTCAGGTGGTTCAGCAGGGTGCAGAGAAGCAGAGTCTAATTTTTCATTCTTACCCCTACATGTATTCCTTATAGCATGATCACAAAATTCTGCAGATCTGTGTTAGATATCACTGTCTTTACATCTCTGGAGTACTCTGGATGTCTTTAAAAACTAAAGTTAAAAAAACCCCAACCATACCAACAAAAAAACTTCTGAGTTTTACAATGACTGTGAGTAAGGGATGGGAGAACAGATGACTGGCCAACATCCTTTGAAAGTGAACAGTGAGACATTACATTCCTACATTACACTAAAGGACCCTTGCTCCTGACTATCACAGGTTGTAATTTTGATTTGCTTAATCCCTGTGTGCTAATTGCCTTCCTTTATCAGTGTTTTTTCTAGGAAGATTATGGTTTTCAGAAAAAAAAAAACAACCCTAAAATCCTCAAACCAAAACAAAATGAAACCATTTATACATGACATTGATTTTTTTTTTTTTTCCCCTCAAATTGCATGGCCATTTCATATCTTCCTCTGACTCCTCCATCCTTTTTTGGCACAATCAGCTGAGTAGTAAAAAGGTTGCTAACTGAGAGCCTGTGTTTCATAGTCCCTAGCGTGCAATCAAAGCTTGAAACCAGGGGTGTGCTGCCAGCTGCACTACTCATTTCTTGTTGTACGCCTCAAGCCAAGGCTGCTCCGAATGTCTGTGGTAACCACTGAAGTAGCAGTGAGGAGAGGCAGAAACCAGAGATGGAGAACTATCTTTCTTCAGTCAGGAAAGGGCAGCACTTTGCAGGTGCTGAAATTCACACAGAAACTGGTACCTGTATGGGAACTATAAAATACTGGGGACTGGATATTAAGCATCTTTCCACTGGATTGAAAAGGTCAGACCTAGGCGAGATGTCCATGGGCCAAAATCTGTCACTAGTCGCTGTTCAGTGCTCTGTGTAAAGTGAATTGATAGGTTCATTTAGCTTTTGGAGAAAAGTGACCAGTTTGTTTAAAGTATTATTAAAGAAGATTTTTTTTTCTGGTACTCTAAGGAGAGAGACCAAAGGGTTAAGATAAACCAGGCAGCATCTCTTTTTTTTTTTTTTTTTTTTTTAAAAGCAATCAGAAATTGGAAAAGTGTCCTTAATTTTTTACTTATAAATTTCAGACTATTATTCTCAATTGAAATTCATTAGTACTTCATTTTATTTAGCAAATTGTCTGATTTGGATTCAAAATATTACTTGGAATATTGAAAATGAATATATTCTTTTCCTTTGTTATCTTGGCCCACCATTTTTATAGATGGTTAGTTATGGGTTACATGTTGGTCTCTAATAAAGGAAGTCCAGTGCAGAGCCAGGCAGAAGAGGAAGCTGAGTGGGGTGCTTGAGACTGGAGATTCTGAAAGTTTGGACAGTATTACATGTAGTTTTGTTTCTTTTCTATTTTTTTTAAATTTGTTTCCATCTTTCATTTTATGTTAAAGAAAATAAAAATCACATATAACATTCTTGAGAGAAAGTCTGTTCATACTTACCGTCTTTCACTGAGAGTCTTGTGCCACAGGTTTCTCTATCTGGGTACCAACAGCCTGATCATGGGGATGCCAGCAGATCTTTGTTCAATGAGGAAGCTGGTTCAGGAGATAAGATTCAAAGGGGAAAGGCTTATATTTTCCCGGGTATCAGTCAAGAAAAGTGACTCTCTTCATCTTTTTTATTGTAACTTTTATTATATTTTTAAATTTAAGTCTCTGTCCACTTTCTCTTCCTTTTCTTTCCCATTTTTTACAGGAGGTAACCATCAAATTGTGCTCCAACTTACAAATAGCTTTGCACCTTTTATAAATTACAGCATTTATCAAAAACCTGTCATTGCTTTAAAGCACTAATGGCCCTGTCTTGAGACACTTCCCTTCTGTTTTGCTGTTCTAGAGAAGACTTACACTATGTGGTTGGAAGCACAATGTGCTTTTACCTTTCTTTACCTGGTGAGAGTCTAACTAAACACTTCCAATTACAGTAATTTCAAATTGCTCTGTTCAGGCCATATGGAACCGGAGTATTGTGTCTTTGCAGGAGCACATTGTTAATTCTTACTTGAGTACTTTCTCTCCATTTCAGCATGGCAAATACTGCAATTTCCTCGCACCACGTAATATTAGGTTGATTGTATGACTAAAATCCACAATACATCTTTAAGAAAATAACACCATCAGAGATAAGGCCTTATATAGAAAGAACATGCACAGTTTTTGAAAAGTACCTTACCATGGCTGACAATATATGTATTTTTTTTAAAAGCTTGTGGCTGGGTTTGGTCAGGAAAAGAAAAAAAAGGCAAGATAGCCATCTGCAATAGCACCATCTGCTGGTCCTCATAATTTGGTAAAATTTGACAGGCTCGTCATGGACACTGTCTACGTACACTTATGTATAGAGAACTGCCAGTATGAGTGGAAAATTTTGCAGTAAAAAGCAGCTTATTCTAGTCCATAATGATTTGCTTTTTGTAGAGTGGCCAATAGTTGGCAGGGGTTCAAGTTTCTTTAATACTAGGCTGTGAGCTTTAAAATAGGAATGTCTGTCTCCTGCTTGCGTTTTGCCTTACCTTAAGATTAACAATAAGAAGTTTAAGGTATAGTGTGGGATGCATGCAATTTTCTGGAAGAGTATTTGTACCATGTAACTTCTTTTCAGGATGTTTTCCCTTAAAATGGAAGATACATATTACAAAAATAGAGATTAGTTCACATTTTGGATTTCATTTCTGTTGATTAGTCTCAAATTATATTTTTAAGACTGAGTAAGCAAAGGCAGAATCAGACTGAGTATAAAGCATGACAGAGAAGAAAATTTTACAAATGAAAAAAAAGAATGAGGTGAAATCTTAGTGTTAGCAACCATTATCATTCATTATCAGCATCCTCTAAAAAAAAGCAAATAAGGATATTGGGATGAGCAATTGCATAGCTGCTCAGCTGCTGCTAAAGTTAAGTGAGGGTATCAAACACAGGATGCCTACATTTCAAATAATAAAAGATAGTATATAAAGAATTTGTAAAGCAAGTACAACTGTGGGTCAGCCAATATCAACCACTTCAGTCATCGAGCAGTCTTTCTTCAGGACTCCATTCACTTCTTTGCAACAAAGAAAAAAGCTAATATTCAGCTAGCATTGGATCTTCTACCAATACTCAGACTGTTTTCTTCTAGAAATTTCTTTCCTGAAATCTCTCAAAACCAGTTTTTCCACAAGACTTGCAGTTTTTCCCAGTTTGTGTCAGAATACTCCCAGAACAGCCTCTTGTTCTGTTAATGAATTTTGGATTCTTGCACAGAAGCAAATCAGAATGGAGCTGAATTATGTGTTTCAGACAATTATTTATTCACCAGAAATGTGTCAGCCAAAATGGAGGGCTTCAAGAAGTCCTGTGTGTGAAGCTGAATTATCCAGCAAGGTATAGTCAAAATAAACAAAATGTGGCATTTTGAAAAAGTTTGTTTCAGTATTTCTGAAACATTTTTTTTTCCACACACTAGTAATAAAAACCAAGGAAATGAAGGATTAGCTACATCAAATTAGTACCACTGATGACGAAGGGCAAGGAAGCGACCTGCAGAAGGTCTCCAAGGAAACCACTGGCAGAACCAGAAACTGAGGCCAACCCATAGTGTCACACTCCAGTTGTTATTAGTTAGACTATAGAAAAGGTCACTGAATTTCTTCAAGGCTTAAATGTTTCTTTAATATAGTCTGTAAGAAAAATATGCTTGATTCTTATTAGTAGATGACAGGGTTGTTACAAAACCCTAGCAAAAAGCAGATATATACTGACCCATGTGCCAAACAGGAACCAGGTATTACAGGTTTCTCTTTTTATTAAAAATGAATTGAACTCAGTCTCCATTCTCCCAGAACTTAGGACATCCAAATCTGTGAAGGGATTTTGCATGCATGAAGGTCCTCTAACTTTTGATATCTTTTCATTTGTTAGGAACCCACCTTTATTTGCTATTAGAATATGTCGTACACTTCTAGTACTTCACCAAATTTCTTTAAAGAGCACTAACACAAGAGGAATGTTTCACAGACCTTGTCAAAACAACTTTAAAAAAATTGTTCTATTAAAATATGTCATACTGGAACTACAGCTTTTCTCAGAAACGTAGTTTTGATCAAGATTTCAAAAGGATTTATTTTATATTAACTTTATCTTCTTTTTAAACATATTCCGGCAGAATTTTTAGTCAAAACGCAAGAAAAACAAGCTTGAGCAGTCAGTATTGTTGTCTTCAAGATTGTAATTTGTGAGATCCATGTTCAAGTTCATGCTGTCATTATTATTCAAATGTTTTTCCAGCGCAGACAGAGCAGAAGGCCATGTAAACTTACCCTGTTTCATTTACATCCTGTTCTAAACCACCAAATAATAGAGCCCAATACACTGCATGATCATACAAAATGGAACAGCTGTAGTTGAAGAGAGAAGCTGAACTCTCACTCTGTAGCCAAGTAGGATGCCCAAGTGATTCAAGTAAATCTGAAGCATCCTTCTTCTTCCTCATATTTCTTTTAACAAAGACATAAGGAAAGTTCATTGAAATGAAAATCAGACTAAAACAAATGATACAAAGAAAGCATCATTTAATGCACAATTATTTTCCCCTGCCCTCTTGATTTTATACAGTAATTAGAGTAAAACAGTGCTTCCATAAACAGAGGTATACATGTGTAAATTTGCTTACACTTTCTGTTGTTTTCTGCATTTTCCCAAATAGTCCAAAAAGATCTTTCTCTTCTTTCCCAAGTTGTCTACTGACATCCCTAGTCATTGAACACTAAAAATCCTCTCTGACTTCACTGAAATTGTGAAGTGACCACTGCTTTAAATAGAGAGATTCACCAAAAAAATGAGGTTAACATGTTTCTCGGTGATTTGTGCTAGGTATATTTGTTAGTATTTGTGCCATAGCTGGAATATTTCTTGAGAAAATTATCAAAATAATTGATGATGTGTATAAGTGGGAATATTTGTGTATCGTGTCAGAAAGCTATATGAATATTGAAATCTTATAAGCTCTGACACGATACAGATGTGAACTTGCTGACACTTTTTGTTCAGTTTTCCCCATTTTTCCCAAAGGTCCAAGAAGATTTCTTGGTCCATGAAGCTCTTCTTACAATGTAAAGCATCTTCTAGAAGAAAATAAAGAATAGCTATACCTACAAGACTCCCGGCATATCAATATTTTGTAATATGTTTAGATTAGCTTTGAATAAGCCTTAATAATTTAAACAATTTAGCTATAATACAACATACTATGTACATTGCCAGCCAAACAGCCAAGAATGTGTTAAACAGTTTAGAAAACATTCCTGTGATATTTCTGTCCTACTCAAAAAAAGTCTTGCCATCAGTATAAAGAAACACTTCGCTTCTTTATTCAGTGCCACTCTGTGGTTTATTTTTTCTGACACACATTTCATTTTACGTAAACTAGTTACAACACTGCCTGTAAAAGAAATCAATCTCATCAACTCAGAGGGGGCAATTTTTTCGTCTCCAGTTTGACAGGAAAGGGTACTGCAAAATGAATTACTGGAGGAAAGATGTGAGGATTACTTCTAAGTACTTGCTGACATGTTCCTCCCAGACATCTTTTGGCACAGTTTCACTGGGAACAGACTCAAGCTTTACAGAAAAAGTGTTTACAGAGGACCAATAGTTAGTGTAAAAGATTTTATGAGAGCAACCTGAACAACCCTATAGTATTGTTGGTTCTACCATATGTAATAGCTTAGTCTGCCTGTAGATGCTTCATGACTAATGGAGTCAGGAGAGTATAATGCTTTCGCACATGAAGATATTCAAACATGGGATTTTCATCCCTTTTTGTTTGTTTGAAGCTAAGTTCAAGACTGTTATTAGGTGATTATGATGTTGAGATGAGAATGTGGGAGATAACTACAAATGCCAATGAGCAATCTTCAGTGTGGAAAGGAGAACTCTGAACTACAGTGGACTTCCAAAATTCCTAAAATCCATACTCTTCATGTAAACTACATGCTACTTCCTATAATATGACTGGCTTTACCCACACTGCAGTTGGAGAATAGGGTCTTTGGTAATTCCCTACTGCTATTTTATACGATTGCTTCCTCAATACATGGATTCCTTCTCTGACTGTGTTAACAGAGGGAAAAGCAGCCTCCTTCTTTTATGTATGCAAGTACATACATGTGTAAACATATACACATGTATTTCTTACTCAGTGTCTGCATCCTTTGGGTATCTCTAGTATAATAGATGAGGGCATTAGGGAAAGTCTTTAAGCTTAGAATCATTTAATAGAAGTCTTTATATGTTCCATTTATATTGTTTTATCTAGTCTATTTCACTAATTCATGAGGGAGAGTTCTGTTGTTAGGGTTGCTAACACAGAGAATGAGAGAGAAGAAGTACCCCTGAGTAAAAACCTTATTAACAGCTATTCAGTGAATTTAATTCTTTCTGGAATACCGCCACCAATTACTTTTTGGCATGCTGACTTACACAGTATTTTATACCAGCAGTTGCCATGTGTACACACCATCAGAATTATCCTAATTGGCTGAGCATTTTGGAAGTTTCAGCCTGGCCTGACCTGAGCTCACACAGTCTAGAGAAATGAGAAGGAAAAAAAAAAAGTAAAACTTGATGTCAGTGTTATTGATAAGAAGGGACACACAGTCTGTCCACCATCCCTGAACTGTGAAGATTTTGTTTTCCTTCTCCCTCTGCTGTGTTTTAAGCCTAGAGATTCCCATTTAATACAAATAAGATTTAATTTCAAGGAAAGGAAAAGACTCATCATGGAACATTCTCAATGGTCTTGTAGTGAATGATCCAGCAAAAGCAACATGCATGCAGAAGGACTGAGAGGCATTTTGTGTGGACTTTTAGACATGAAGTACTCATTTTACACATGAAGCACTCATTTTAAATGTGAAGCACCCATGAACAGATATTTTCATAACTCTAGTGAGATTGGTGAAGCTAAGACCATTTTCATCCAGGAGGGGTTACTTCTGTAATAATTCTTAGTCCAGGCCAGCAAGGAAACTAAGTCCAGCCACCTGTTTTTCTGACAATAACAAATACCAGATAGGGAAGAAACAATAATGTAGAATTGTGGGCTATGACAGTGAGGAAGCTTTTCTTTATCCTAAATGTCTAATGACTGGAGTGTGGCCTAGTGTTTATAGCCTTAATATTCATTGACTGTGTGACTTTTCTATTGTAAGCATAGATATTCTTGTTGTCCATGAATATATTAGGCTGTTTTGAACCCTACTGAGCCCTGACCTAAAAGATGAATCGTGGAATAATTTATCTCAAGTTAATGATGAACTGTGTCAAAATTTATTTTCTTCGTATTTATTTGAAAGGGTTTACCTTTCAGTCTTATAGACTGTCACATCAAATTATTAGAGGAGATGATTTTGTTTGCTGTCCCCATATCATGAATTATTTTGAACACTTCTGTACTTTCCTTTTTATTATCTTTTCTCTGATCCTATAAATTTAAAATTTTTCTCTTTAAATGCTGCTTAATTTTGTTAAGTATATATATAAGAATTAATAATGTGCACATTCAAGAGTAGCTGAAACATTGGGATTCATATGTCAATTGCATAACATTATAAAAACAAGGAACTTGCTCTATTTAATTAAAGGCAAAACAATTTTCTTTCTCATTAAGATCATTGTCAATTACTTTTACAAAATGTCGTTGTTAGTCTTAATGTCTAGTTTCTCAAAAAATGTTTATGTGAATTTTAGGTCAAAGTGCGTCAAATAGTGATTACAAACAAAAATACATATCAAAAATTCTCTCTTTTCATGACCTATTATTTCTGATGTGAATTCAATTCAAGAATAAAATTGAATTTGTGTTTCTTGTTTTCCAATGTTAAATCTAGCTATCTTTCCTAGGTATGAAGGACATTACAAAAACTAAGACTACAGATGATTTTATGAAAACACAAATTAACTGCAATAAATTATTTCAATAGTCAGTAACCATAAATGCGAAAAGTCTGTGCCTTCTTTATGCTGGGTACCACAGAGTGCAGTGAAGGCTTTCAAGTGAATTAGATGCAGGTACCCAATTCTTACCTAAGCCATGTTTTGTTTATAAATTTTTGGCCTATTACTTAACATTTAGAATACCATGGGTCTAAGAAAGAATACTCTCCTGAGGACTGAACAAATAGTAAAAAACAATGCTTGCCCCACAGTGCTCAGACACTGAAAGGGCTCACAATCAAAAAGCATTGGTTGAGAAACTGAAGTAAAGATACAGAAGTGCTAACAACAAATCATCTCATTCAATCAGCTGAAAGGGAAAGAATTTGAGAGAGGGTTCCCTGGAAAAAAAAAAAAAATGCTACAAAACAATATTGTCTAGAAGAAATTTTAAATTCAGACACGCATAGACTACACTCACTATTCTCAGTGAGAGCTGTCTGACTAGTGGAGAGAGCAGAGTTCATCTTTAGCAACTTAGGCGCAGCTCCTAAGTGATGCTTTGTACGTTGTACAAAGCTTACATTATTCGTAGGTTGACAAAAATAACAGACAAGATTCTCCCCTGCCCTCCGTGGCTTTTTGCCATTATACCCATTACTGAAACAAATTGTCCAATCTTCATTATAAGGATGAGGTCATGTCTTGTGATGGAGTTTTGGGGCTAATTTCCTGAGTGAATCAGGAATGTATAGCTCACTCAAGGCATGTTCCAAAATCCAGTGAAATCAGAGGCAGTATGTAATGAATGTTGGATTAAGCCCTGTATCTCTCACCAGTTAAGAAACAGATACATTCTTTTAACCCCATAGTTAAAAGTAGCATCAAAAGCCTTACCCATTGAGTTACTGCAAGTAGAGAACATAAGATAATGCATAAGGAGAACAGAAAACAAAGAACAGAAAATATTTGCTGATTTTATGACAGGCCCTCTATGAGGCCCTCTATACTTACTAACATTCAAAATAATGAAGCATTTTCAAATTAAAGATGTATTAAAAATAAAGCCCTCAGGAACCAAAGTGTTGAACACATATGAAGAGTTGGAAGCCCTATTAAAAACTCCATCCTCAGCTAATAATATGTTCTTTGCTTTCAATTCATCAATAAAAGCTTTCTATCCTACAGACATTACTAAAATAAACAGGCATCAAATACAGTGAACATTTTATATAACAGTGAATTCAATAAAACAATGTGCTAAGGTTCAGGAATTTACCTTACGTTCCCAAAAAAAGGAACAAATAACGGTAACAGCAAACTCAAAGTGGTCTGGAAGTGAGCTGTTAAAAAGTTTCTCAGGAAAACTTGGAAGATGGTTATTTGAATTGAGAACTTGAGAACCAAGGCAGAAACTCAAAAGCAAAGAAATATTTGTATTCCACTTCTGATGTTTGCACTGACAAAGATAAAGTTCTCAGAGGACAAACCATGGCTGGCTTGTTGAGCCTGTGTATTTTCTATTTTCAAATGTCCCATCTACAAGACATCAAATAAACAATATATGACACCTACCTTCAGTGGAGATGTAAGTCCAGCACTTTATAGCAAGAACAAACTTAGCTGGAAACACTGTCAGATACTTTGGTCAAGACTAAAGCCGACTGAAAGTTGCAAATATGTTTTTAAGGGAAAAGAAAGGAAACTCAAAGGTGTCTTCACTTTATGTAGATAGAAATGACAATTTATTTTTTTTTCTAAATTGTGTTTAATATCATAAAAAGATTAATTTAAAATACAGCAAATATTAAAGTATTCATGTGTGTATACATGTGCATCCATATACATATCCATGAATATATATGTATGCTTCTATATAAATTTATCCTTATTTTCATACTTACATTCAACATGATAGTGAGATAAACAGCCCTAAGTATAAATGAGAACCAGACCTTATGTTTTCCAGTTGCAAAGTGTGGATCACTACCTTTATGTAACATTTGACATACCAGACAAACCGAAATGCACAGAGTTAAATTATTCTTTTAGGAAGGAGGAGGCACAAAGATCAGATCTCAGGGAAGCGCCTCAGGTCAAAATCCTTAGTCTACACGGAGAGCGTAAAGCTCTGCTCTTTCTGTGATGCTGCTTTGCACTTGCACTCAGGGCAGGATTTACGAGAAAATGACAGAGTCCTTCAAAGGTTCTGGCTTGCTTTTTACGTTTCTTTCCTTTGGCATTCTCCCATAAACAACATAAGAGTGAAAAGACTCTCCCTTCCAACTAAACAGATGAAAGGCTCTTTTGGTGGAATGGTTGGTTTAAAAACAAAAATAAAATCAATTCTATCTAGAAAGAACAAGTAAAAAGGCTTGAATTCCAGGGGCCTTAATCTCCATTTCATCATTTTGTCTGTAAATATTTACTTACAAACTTTTGCAACAGACAGTGGCATTTGTGTGAAGATCAGTATTGACTTCTGGTCTATAAACCATTGTATTAGATATGATAATAGATCTAGAGAATCTTACCTCCAAAATCTTGTGAGATCTTCTACATTGTCACATTGTGAATATAAATCTGACTTGGTACTTTCAATTTATAGTCAGCCTAAGCCTCAGGTGCACTCAATTTATGCTCAGCACAGCCAAATAAAGTGAAAGAGAATGAAATCTTTACGTCCTATGTCTGCTTTTCTAACCTTGTGATATCCAAGACTTGTAAATGCCCTCCTGTATAATGCAGGGCAGTCTAAAGTCTCATCTCCTTTCAATTACACAAACTTCAGGGACTGCCTAGAAGCTGGGCAGTATCAAAAATCCTGACTTGTTTCTTCTTGCCAAAATAATTGATAGAAGGGTTGGGAACCACATAAGAAAGGCCATGCAGAAAAAAAGACACACTTGAGTCAAACCCTTGAGTATAGACTAGAAGGCTCAAGGGTTAGAAATGTGCAATAAGAATAAGTAGTATGCCTGCATCTCATATTTCCCTTGACAAACACTAAAATACTACTAAGAATAAGGATTTATAAAGCAGATTTGATGGCTTATAAGCCATCACCGGGACTGAGACTTTGAAAAATCTCAGTTAAAATATTACCTTTTCCCTGCTTCAAACCAACCTGACTCATGTGGTCTGTCTCTTAGACAAAACAAAAGATATTAATGGATGAGAATACTCCACAATATTGAACTATACTGTTGATCTCCCTGATATAACTGAGATTCCTTAGAATAAGGGAGTATTTGTATAGCATAGTACTTATGTGAAAAGAATACATCTACAAACAAAATAATGTGGAAAATTTGTGTGAAGCAGAGTTTGAAAGTGAAAAAATTGTAGAGAACCAGTATGCAGCTTTCATGAAACCTTTCTCACCTTGCTGCCTTCATTACCTGTAGCAGTAATCATATGGAAATTGAATCATCTTTTTGCCTCATATCCATTTTATAAAGTAATACCCAGTGATCCTTTGTGTAATTTTCATTGTGAATGTGCCAGTCTTCAAAGACATCTGCTCTGTTCATTCATAGCTGTGGTTCTTTCCACTCTAGGCAAGCTGAACTGAGTCCCCAATACGTATGCTTTAGCTTTTTTGTTTTGTTTTTTTTTTTTTTTTTGGTGGTGGTGGGGAGGAGGTTTGATTTGTTGGTGGGTTTTTTCTCTGTATGTTCACTTTTAGCTCATTTTCTACAGTGAACCTGACAATGAACCATCCATTCTTTGTTAGCTCTCATATGGCTCATTATTATGTGTTATTTATGATATAATAGCGCATAATTTTCATGACAAGAGTACAGAACATTGTACTGTTATTGCCACAAATGCCATGATAAGAAGCAGACTTTGTTAAAAGTACAGAAAATAAAAGTAAATTTCAAATTTTCTAATATCAAGTTTTGCATCTATTTAAAAACAGATGAAGCAAGAAATGAATTTTGTCCGAAAGTTTTGTCAGTTGTCTGGAATCTTAATGAGACCCTATGAATGAAATTAGATTAATCTGCAATAAAGGTCTCATCTAAAGTTCAAGGAAAAAAATGTGACTCTTTCTATTGCCAGGAGAGGCTGCCTTGAGAAAAAATGGTGAGGATCATCCCATATAAGTAATTCCAGACAAAGTAGAAAAGACTGGGGAAACTGCAATTGCTTTTGCTTTTGCTTCTACAGTCCACCACTACTCTTGCCCCCCATCTCACCAAAAAATAGGAAGGTGAAAGATACTGTTTCTTTAACTGAATAATTTGCTTGTTAGGACAAGTGAATGATTGTCTTCTGAACTGGAATGCACATGCCAACAGTGATCTATTTGTGCATTATTGCACACATTACAATGATATCTGAATTACTCCATGGTAAATGAGTAACTTATTTCAGCTTCTGGTGTGAAATGAGAAACTTCCCAATACCACCTTTGATATCAGGTATGCATTCCAGATGAAGTCAGCCTGGCTATGTGTACCCAAGTATAATGGTAAAATGATGTCATTTTCTCTGAAAGTTTTCATGCGAATCTATCCAAGTTCAATAAATTTCAAGGAGTGTGTGGTCACAACTGTCAGTAACAATCCTAAAAATGATTAAATTATTTAATAGCAACTCTCCTACATGGGTTTCCAGGGGTAATCTTCTGTAGTCTTAGGTTCCAGTCACAAAGTTCAAAGTAACACTAGCAATTACTCTCCTAGCTTGAACGGTAAATTGTTACACCCTTTCTGTGAAGAGACTGAATAGTTTATGCTGTTAGACATAATTGTTTGTGATTAATTCAGAGTAATAGTCTCCTGCCTTGCTAGCAAATGAGCTGATGTCCAATGAGTAAAACTTTATCTTTATATATAAAACAACACCTTCTGAGTATGACAGCCAATATAAATACATGTATTTTTTTCCATTTCCAAAGTTTCTTTAAAATTCAGTTGATGATTCAGCCATCAACATTCCTAGGCAAATTTCAAATTTCTGCAGTATTGAGCAAGGTTAAGGACTAAGTTCTTTTTAATTCAAAACTTCTTTTCTACCTAACTTACCTTCAGGGTTTAGGAAGAGTCATAATTTTAGACTACATTTTTTATTCTGAATAATTCAGCCATGGTGCTTTGTGTTTATCAGTAGCTGACTTCACGTGAACATGCAAAATATAGATACTGAAGTGTGTATGCATGTATAGGATGTGTTCATTATGAACTAATGTTGGAAAATATAAGTACATTCAATTATGTGCTTGATCAATAAAAAAATAATTTATAACAATTTTTTTTTTTCCCCATACAGAAATGCACATTTTCTCATCTAGTACTTAATGTCATAATTTGGGCTATCTAGGAGTAGTAACTGTCAGAGAATTATTTTCAAATTAATTTTCAAATGAACCCAGAAGCAATACTTTCTGTTGTGAAATTGTTTCTTCATGCAGATTTTGGGCATACCTGTGTTGTAACATCATACCTCCAGACTTTTCGGAGAACATAACATCATAAAGAGTAATACTCAATTTATTTTTGTTTAAGAATATGATTTCATGATTATTTTTTTTTTTATAAGTTAGATTTGAAGCAACTTGGAAGTATCACTAAGGCAATATTTCACAGTGGGGAAAAAAAAAACCAAGCAAACAAACAAACAAATTAAAGTTTTCTGAAGTTACACCCATATTGGCTTATCTAATTTCTGGCATACCAATATTAGTTGACTCTCCAATGAAAGAGCAGGTGAGACTGCTGAGGGTAGCTTTAAAATATGCTCTGGTCATCTGTGCGGGTGTCATGTGAACCTGCAGTATTAATTATGCTATTCAGTTAAAAGATGAGAATAATTACTACAGCAACCACATAAATATATGTGGTATATAGTATGTTGCCTACAAGAAACAATTAGTTTCTTTCAGAAATTAATTACTCTCAGATGTACAATAATCTTAAATACAATAAGAAAACCCACATATTTTATTTTTTCTCAGCAGATACTGGTTACTATTTCTAACTCTACTTAAATATTAACTGAGCTGGCTCCATTATACTTGTGACTGACTATTACATTTTATTGATGAGGATTTTGATAGAGCTTTTAGGCTTACCCTAAAGAAAGACAGACAAAGATTAATTCATCCCCAACTAATACAAGAGAGAGGACAAACCTCCATCATGAAGTTATGGGATTCCTTATCAGAAAAATATTTTCCTAATCTCATTGTTAAAGTCTTTCTTATACTCTGAAGCAAGAGGGCTTTCTATCCTTTCCAAAATTTTCTCCTTTCTAGTCTGGATCTCACAATGTTGAAGTAAGAGGAGAGACATTCAATTCAATTGGTGCAGGGTCAAATGCTTAATCCTTACTGTTATACATTTGTATATTCTTGTTATCCGTGTAAATGTTAAATCCTGTTTTCAATCCTGATAAGCTCTTGGCCTCAGTGATACCTTGAGGCAATGAGTTCCCAAAGCTACTTGTGTGAGAATGTACTTCCTTTTATCAGTCATAAAGTTGTTGCAATTCAATTTCCCTGAATGTCTGGTATTGCAAGCGAAGGTGAAGGGACATGCCTGTTTTAATTTTTCTCTGCACTGCATTAATTTCACCATTTCTATCTTTTTCATTCCTATTTGTCCTCTTTCTTAAGTAAATAGTTCAACTCTTTTCAGTCATATGGAGACAGAATTTTGAGTGTCTTTTCTTTCTACCGAAAGTAATGCCAAGTGAGTTTGTTCTTTGTTTACTTGAACATTAGGTAGCAAGACTGCTCCTTCCACATTCTGATCTAGTAATATAGCTTTTCTTGATGCTATGTTTAATTTGATTTTAAAATAAGTTTTAATTTAACTATTTTGAGAAAGATATTAAATGATTCTGATGTACAGGAAATGTTTTCCACCAGCTAAGCTTCCTAAAATGTATGTGAGAAAAATTTATGTGGACAAAAGACTTCAGAATATAGAAGCAGACAAATAAATCAGAAGGAGTTGTGGACAGATTTATACATTTTATGTATTTTAATTGCACTGGCACTTTCATTTTTCTGTAATTGCACTTTAATTGCATATATTTTTCTAAATTTAAAAAAGTAGTTAAAATGGCAGTGTACTGGATGAAATAATTTCAGGCACTTACTGCAGATGTTTTAAACAATTCATGTGTGGAACAATTTCATAGTCCTATTATATAAGGCATTTAAAAATTGCACTTGAGTAATTCTGCCTGCAATCAGCAAAGATCCCATAATATTGTTTTTCAGTCATCAAAGAAAGCAAAGCTGAAATCTGTGAACTAAAAGAGCCTATTCCTTTTGCATTCTGGGAGGTCTCCTGAGGCTCTGAAGTTTTGAAAATCATATAACTTACACACCTCCTTCTGAATTTAGGAGACTAACTCAAGAAATTTTGCTTTCAGATATGGCTTTTAGTGTTTGTTACTGTCTGATGGATTTTCATATGGTACCTGTCTGAATTTTAAGCCCTCGAAACCAGAATTTCTGCCAATTTTCTGTATGTGGTTAGTGATTTGGATTCCCTTATGAGAAATACCTTACAACACATTATTTCTTGAAAATGCTGGACTTTCTTAGAATATCACTCCCATATGTAACATGTATCATGCTTGGCAGTGCCTACAGTTAATTTGTGGAACCGAGTTCACATATAATTTTAGAAATTCAACCTTTGAATTCTACATAATTGCAATTATCTAGCAGGCTGCTAACACTGCAGCAATTAATATCACAATTAATATTATTTTAGGGGCCAGAAGCCATATTGAAAGTGAAGATGCATTTTGTACAAGGAAATAACGTGTTCTGCAATTATCCTTGAAGGATTTGTTATGGAATTTGAAACTAGAGTTAAATGTGGCTGTGACAGACAAACTAAAAACAGATAGAGGAGATGAAAACAGCCGATAGCATCTCTGCCTGAAATCTATTGCCATATATCTGTAGATTTCATTGTGCCATCAATGTTTAAGCTAAACCTCTCAGTTAATACTTCAGGAGTTTTGCTTAAAAGCAAGAAATTATGGAAGAGCTCTTTCTGTTTGTTTTTTGCTCTTTTACTGGCATGCATCTTGCTTTTTGTAGTCCAGGGTGTGCTTATTAGTATGTAGGTTATTTCCTCTGGTCCCGTAAACAGATGAACCATTATTTATACAGATTCAGTACTGGGGAACCAATAAACTGTTTATAGGCCATTGCTAATGAGAAGCAATTATTTGTAATTTTAGATTTTGAGACGTTTATAGAGACAGCTTAGTGTAATAAAGTATATGAAACTATTAAGTTTCTTACAGCCCACTGATGTGTACCATTAGTGACTGGCACAAAGGTAGTGCAAAAATATAGCAGACAATTACAGCTGGATAAGTATGAAAACTAGAAAGTGAACTGAGAAACGTCCCTGATTCAATATATACAACGGAGAAATGAATTTGCCATCTTCACGCTGTTTCTGCCCATGTAAAACTCTCCCTTGGCTTTAATAATGGAAATAGATGGTAGGGCGCAGAGCAAATGTTCCGAATACCTACATTTTTAAATATGAGTTATCTGTACATTACCCTTTCCAAGCATAAACATAAAAAAGTAATGTGCAGTTTACTCTAGCTTAATATATAATAAATAATAACAGCAATACCATTTAGAACTTTTATAGCACTTTTCATCTGGAAATCTCAAAGCAGCTTACACAAGGGGGATAGTAGAGTAGCTCTGGCATCAAAGAGCCTTTCAAACTCACACATCATCCATTTGATGAGTGTAAAGAACACAAAGTCTGAGTAATATGTTCATCCCATAGGCAAAGCTACAGCTAAATCTTGCATTAGTGCTATGTATTGAGTTTATTGCAGCAACAGTCTAAAAGAAGGAAAATTGCAGCACTGAAGCTATGAAGATATGCGAAACTGAAGGCCTAAAGGTTAGCATCCAGACTTCCACCAAAAAGCAGAAACTGAATTCTAGGCAAGTAAAACATGCTTTACAATGCTTTGAATATCAGTCACGTAGGTATCTCCACACCTTCACTGAGGGATGAGTAATGGCACAAGGACTTAAATTCTACCAGTTCTGGCTGTACTTTGTGAAAGAAACAAGCAAGGCATGAATCAACAAAATTATTATCTTTATGGATAACCTGGTTTTATGTGGACAGTCAAAGGAAGAAGAAAGTAAGTTAAAAAAAAAAGAAAAAGCAGCATAAGTTTTTGCAATGGAAAGTCTTAACAAAACCCCACATTTTTAGCAAAAATATATTATAGCAATCGACTTTTATTTGGGGATGCAGTGTTGTTAAAAAGAGCAATCCTTATGTCCACTGTTCTTTTTCTCCAATTTTTCTTTCTTCATCTCTTTTCTCAGCCTTTTGCACTAGAAAAATTGGACAGTTTGAAGTTAAAGGGAAAAGATAAGAGGGAAAGAAAATAAAAATATTTCATACTTATTTTTTTCTTTTTTTGATCTAAAATATAATCTGAAAATTAAAGTTTTTCATTCTTCTAAACAAAAGTTTTCAGGAATAAGGACATAGAGGCCACATAGAGTATCTAGTATATTGTTCTGGATTATAGTGGAGACAAATAATCATTTGATATTTCTGTCACAAATACTCTCTGAACAATTGCATTCCTGGTGTTTCTGCCTTATGTCATTTAATGGTCCATCTGATGCCTACGTAATTGTCTGATAACAGAAAACAGTGAGGAAAGATCACCTGCAATTTCACTCTTGTTTCTCTTAAAAAGAAAAAAAAGCAACATTCTAGCAATTTATGGCACATTTTTCTATAATTTTCAGTTGATCTCTCTTTTGAAATACTGCTAGACAGACAGCAGGTTATATATCAATGCTTCTTTGATCTCCTACACTTAATTGGGGACACCAACAAGATCTTTCATGTTTATAGGCCAGCAATGAGTAAAAAGCAATGTTTCATGTAAAGCCTGACAAATTGTCTTTTCTTCTTTTTCTTTTTTCTTTTTTTTTCCTTCTTTTTCTTTTTCTTCCTTATGGATGGAAGACCAAGCAGTCTCTTTGTTGTCTTCACTCTGTCAGCTTCTGTCTCAGAGATTTAAAAAACCTGAGATTAATATGAAAAGGAGAACCTTCCTTCCTATAGCAGAAGGACTAGCCTGAATCTTTGCTGCTTTTTCTGGTGGAAACTGGTGGATGTGCTAGTCTGTATATGCACTTAATCCACTCCACTTAATATAAGAGTAAGCAATAAAATTGTGAAATGAATTCCTATTTCAGCCTTATGCAATGAAATACATTTATGAAAATCCAGTGCTTGAAAGACAAGGCTCAGTACACCAAAGATTTCCAAAGACCCAATGTAATGGAAAGAAAGGCTTTTCCTGTACTAACCACCTGTAGGCAACTCTGTACTTTAAAATTCTTCTTTGCACTTCAGTTAAAAATGAAGTCACCTTCTGAGATGGAAAAAAAAAATAAAATAAAATTACGCATTTAAGTTTAATTCCATCTGATAAATTAAGATGTTACCAAACCTTTTAGGATTAGATTGTCTTGTATCCTTCAGACTTGTACAAAGGTATAGGAAGTACTTTTCATTATCTTGACTTAGATCTTGGCATTGGATCTCCATGATGTTTTATACAGTGTTACATCCTAATGATGTATACCTAATACGAAAATTAAATGAATAGTCCTTATTTGCAGCAGATGGAAATTTGCCACAAACAGAGGTACTGGGGAAAAAAAACCCCACAAGATCTACTGTATAGTCACCTCTGTTGTGACTCTTTTTTCACTCGTGCAACAATTCTCAGCATTTTTGCTCTTACTTGAAAACTCTTAAATGACTGCTAAAGTGAATGGTATATGTTTAAAGTGAGTGACTGGTTGACTAGGCAATTAGCAATGTCCGTTTTCCTTCAACCTCAGAGATATTGCTGCACAGTTATTTTGGCTGCATTGGATTGTTCTTCTAGCATGTAAACACAAACTATGGAATTCATTTTTTAGAATAATTTTTTAAAACAAGTTAAAGGAACACCAGAAAACTATCTGTAATCTTCAGGATGAACTCTTGTTGAACAAGCAAGATGGCCACATCCTGCTAGAACAGAATTTAACTCTTGAAGCTGAGTGTTGTTGATTAAGCAATTGTTCCTGCTAAAGCAAAAGGTCTTAGTGGCTATTTGGAAATTGACCTTTTTTTTTATCTAGTAATCATCAAACCTGATTGATGGGTTGTATTTTCATCTTACCTATTGCTAATAAGCTTCTTTGTATCTGTCAATTTAGAATGATTACATCTTTAAAGCAGGTTAATTTAAAAGGTCACCTTATCAAACATTTTCCTATTGACTAAAATCTGTAGTCAGCCAATTATGCTTCATTTATTTAGCTGCCTACCTGCTGTCCTATGATTGCCCATAAGCTTTTGTCTAAAACATCTGATCGCATTTAGAGACATGGCAATATTTAAATGTACACAATCTTTGTTCCTAACTTAGATTGCATTGACTTCAGGCCACAGGAAGCTGGTGGGGTTTGATTTCATATCAAATGTAATAGGTGAGATTCTAGACTGACTAAAGTAAAAAAAATTGGATGAAATTCAATGAGGCCAAGTGTTCACATTCTCGATTTCCAGTAAGAAAACAGACAAACCACCACTTATAACGATTTGATCAATGAAGTCAACTAGAAAAGCTATCACCGACTTCAAAAAAGTGATGGATTAGTTCCAAAAGGCTTTCTTTTAACTGTCTGAAGAATCCCCAGCCTTTCAAACTACTTCAGGCTGAATGTAGGCCAAATCCAAATGACTCAAGAAAAGAAAAACTATTGGAATAAAGGCAATGAACCTCATCTCTTTCTCTTTTTTTTTTTTTTTTTTGTTTTGTGGCAGGATGGAGACCATTGGATGAATGGGAAAATGAGTGATTTCATGTTACTGTGCCCACACTGCAAGCTTTTCCTAACACTTAAGTAATTCATGTGTGCTAGATTACCAGAAGTGACAATTGTCTTGCATTTCAGACTTAAAATGAAAAGCCATTGGGCAACATAATAAACTGTTCAGTTGAGGTTTCTAAGGTTGGAAACCAGACCTGTGAGTCCGGAGATAAAGATGAAGTATGGCTATTATATTACTGGTATGCAAAGATCATCACCTTGTGTATGACAGTGGTTTATCATAATCTAGGACAATAATAGGAGACAAGAAAAGCATTTTGTGTCTTGCAAATGAAAGAATTGCTCATGATGGATGAACAATAAAGAAGCATTAGTTTATAGTTGTTTCAAGCATTTGATAGAGGCAAAGTTCTTAAAGAACTCTGTATCACAGTATACAGGACCTTCTTGTACTTCGTCTCAGCCTGTCTATAGCAATTTACTAATGCTAAGACTCAACAGCATATTTGTGGACAAAATGTGAGATACAGCTAGAAATATTTCTCCCATTGCTAAGGCAAGCATGGAAAGAAAACTGAGAAAGCACTGCAACATTGCATAACAAATTAGCATGAGGTGTGAAGTAATGTAAAACTTCATCAGCAATCTAAATATGAATATTTAATCACCTGAATTGGATTTCGTGTGTGTTTGATAACAGAACTGAAATCCGATTTCTTTGAATAGCTTCTCTGAGAATCTTTGAAAACTCTGAAAGCAGTTCATCAGGCAGCAGCTTTGGGGAACACAGTCCAGCATGTTCAATGATAGAAGAAGACACAGATGATGTGCCAGAAATATTTCCCCTCATACAGACTGCCCACATTCTTCCACAAGCACAGAGAAATTATCACCCTGAGTGAAATTACAAGTTTTCAATGTATTTTTTATGCTTCCAAATCAAGAATAAAATCTATGGTATGGAACTAAATTACAATATGAAATGTCCTTGTTTCCTTCAAGTTTCACATTGTTAAGAAGACAAACTTTTATTATTATTTAAAATATAAAGCAAGCTAAGTTTTGGAAATAAAACCTGGCACAATCTCCTCAGACAGGTCTTTCTTGGGTACTGAAGAGCTCTGGTGCAAATTTCCCATAGATTTTATTTCAGTACCAAAATGTGGAAATCTGGCAATATCATTAGGTCATATACATTAAGGAAAGACTGAAAACTGCAATGCAGCAGGAAATAATGGAAGCCTCTCTCCCATCCCCACCCCCCTCCCCCTCAATCCCCCAATACTGATTTCAACAGAAATCTCACAGTTTTATCAGTATCAATGTGTATTAGTGTCTTGCCCATCTTTCTTAAAAGAGCGCATGCAAAATAAATTAACACAACTGAAAATTTATTCTGATTACTCATTGTACTGCAGCACAAAAGTAATTGTCAAAATATTTTTACATACTTTTATACAAGAAGACTTTTATTTTAAAACAGTTTGCATCATTTATCAGTTCCTAATACCACTGCTATGATCAAACTCTTAATTGCCTGTGGAGGAAAAACAAATAATCTCAAATTAATTAATCAAACATCAGCTGTTGACCACAATTCTTGTTCTAATATTAAAAGAAAAAACAAAAAAAGACTTGAATTCAATTAATAAAATTAATAAATAAAAAAAGTTTTAGAAAGATTTCTCTTATATCTCAAAACAGCAATGTACAAATTGTTTTGAAAAATCCAGATTTTCTAATAGATTGTAGATATAATAAAGAAGGGATCCTATTATTTCCTTCAGGAGGGATACTAACAATGTGTAGTTTACAGGATGAAATTAAAAATACTTTTCTCAATTGCTACCTTCATGATACAATTTGTAATTAAAAGTAAAGGTTACAAAATTTTAACTGCAGTTAGTGACTGCTGCCAAGAAATGCTTTTCAGCAATTTAAACAATTCACAGGGCAAAGAAAGAGTCCAAAGAAAAGAAGTATATTATAGCATTTTGTCACAGAAATTGGGCAGAGAGAGAAACTATGCCTGGATGGATAGATCAGTAATTGGAGAGAATTTGACACAGAGGTAATTGAGAAAAAATTAGAGATTGCCTGACAAATTCTTTTTTTATTCCTGTGTTTATATAAACAAACAAACAAACAAACAAACAAAGGTCCAAACCCTGAAAGACTAAAATTACTTGCTCCAAACATGTATAGAATAGAATCTTTTCATATGATTTCTTTCTTCTTCAAAAAAACATGACTGAATCAATGATTCTGTTTAATGTGTTGTGTAAAATTGATACAAATTAGCCAAAACCCCCTATTTTACTAACATTTGACCTAAAAAAGAGAGGTCCAAATGATCTCAAACAATGATACAGCAGCACAAAAAGTATGGTAGACTTTCATTGTTTCTCATTTTAAATGCTGCATTTTTTGTTGATGACATTGTCTGCTTCTTAAATGAAAACTTGATATAAACTGAGAATAACTCTGGATAAAAAAAAAACCCTGGTCACCTGATGCTCCAGCCTTTTCTACTCAGTTGGAAAAATGGACACTTACTGAATAAATTTTGAATTTAGTTTCAAAGGCTAAGAACAAACAGAGCTTTTATATTTCTGCTTGATTTTAGTTTGTCTGTGTGTTTTTTCTCCCACACTTACAGATTTATTATCTATTACAATGGTAGGTGCAATAATGAAGGAAACAATACCAGCTAAAGGTGAAATCAAGTAGGCTGGTTTGGGCACACTGCTGGTCTGATCCAGCAGGGAAGCTCTTAAGCTGCAGAGTGTACCTAGGCTTTTGAGCTCTCACATTAAATAGCACTTATTATTAGATCAGACACCATTTCTGAAATATGGTTAGTTGGTTTGTGCATATGTAGTTGATGTCATGTCTTCTTACATGCTTCTGAAGTGTTAAACATGATGAAATCCTCATTTA
This sequence comes from Aramus guarauna, assembly GCA_013400195.1. Taxonomy (NCBI): domain Eukaryota; kingdom Metazoa; phylum Chordata; class Aves; order Gruiformes; family Aramidae; genus Aramus; species Aramus guarauna. The sequence continues at coordinate 26,080 of VXBL01007694.1, forward strand.
TTGTGATGGAATCCAACTGGATAACTACTGGAAATAAAGTTGAAATTTTGAAGCCTTTTTGCTGTAAATAGACTTTAATAAATAAAAAGTCACATTTCTTCTGAGTATCTCTGGCCAGTGTGGTGATAGAGTGTGTAATGCAGCAGACAGAAATCACTGAGTATGTTTAGTACAAAGAATGAGCCTGAGAGTCGTCTCATAAGTAGTATCTTGATGACCCTTTACAAGAACCTTAGAAAGAAAATTCTTTATCAGCTGTTGCTTGATTGTTAATTTATATCTCAAACATTGGGCCACAACACCATCATTATTCTAGAAAATTTGCAGGTAGAGTACTTTCAGTAATAGTTACTAATATTTATTACATATACACACATATACATTTACATACTAATTCATACTGTATAATACATTTTATTTTAATATAGTTATAGATGGCTAAAAAGGATTCAGAGCTGTTAGCATTTGGGTTCTTCTTTTTTCACCTTCCTGAAATTTGAGAGAAATGTGGATAACTTTTCTCTTTGCTTCCTTCTCAAGTCCGCAACGCACATAGCTGACCAAGGACTGAGCTCTCAGTTGGGGTGGGAGTAGAGATCTGAATTTAGGTCATCCAGCCCTTATTACACTAATTCACATGTTTGTGACACCAAACATCTAAAGGTGTTTCATCTTCTTACCAGAAAGTCTCTCAACCACTTGAGAAAAGTTCATCAAAACAAACACTTGAACCTCTCACTTGTTCTGCTAACCTTTCATATGAACATCATGGGGGTATGATTACAGGAAGAAATTTTAAAATAACTAATCACATACATACCTACATACAAATTTGGACCTAATCCACCTTTTGAATGTGCTTCAAATAAAAAACTGAGATGGTCTGGGAGAGCTTAGCAGATCGAGCTGTATGACCTTCTAAAAAGATAAGCAGTAATTCAACCAGAACGTATAGGTTTCATAAGGAAAATAATGTGACATTTTATGATCTGAATTATGCAGGAGATAATATTGACTTGTCTGATTTCATTGTATGATGTATTGTATTACATGATTGTATGATTTAAAATGTACTATTCAAATATCCCTCCGCTAGAAAAGTCTGTCATAATGGAAAAATAACGCAAGTTGCATACTTCCATGGAGTGAAACTATCACAAAGCTTAATTATACATTTGAGTTGGTGTTGCTAACATCTTTATGAACTCAGGTACCAAAAGTAGCAGCACTTGGAGTTTTGTCATATGATGTTCACTACACACATGCTCCCCTCTTGGTTAGTCTTCATGCACAGATCACATTAGTTCTTCTCTTCACTGAAGTCAACTATTGACATGTTTAATACCTACATGATGCATTAGCAAAAAACTTCATATCAATTTTTCTCATTACCTTGCTCTGCCTGGTTGGTAGTCTTTTGTGTTGGGTTAAGTTTGAGTCCATTTCTGCTTCTGATGAGTGTGATTGTTTATTGCATTATATTAAATTCACTGTGGATGGCTGGGTAAAAAATGGACAAGCTATAAGCTGGGGCCATAGGGGCAGGCAGTTGTCAACACTGTGATAAGCTAGTGCTTTATCATCAGAAACCAGAGTACTTAAATGATACTGGTTATAGTTATGGTCATAATTTATTGGCCTCAAGTGACTACTTGCTGTATGGTGCCCTGCCTTCTCTTTTCTCAATTTCTGTTTTGCTGTAGTTGGCATTATAAAATCTCAGTTCGCTTGTACAAAATCTTTATCTCTGTAATATAAGAGACGACAGGAAAAGATAATGCAGCAGAGAGCTGGAGAGGCTAATAATACATTGTGAAGTTTTATGTACGGCCCTTATGGAAAAAAACACCAATCTCTTCAGTCAAAATTGAATGAACATGCCCATCTTTCCTGACATGTCTTCCCTCTTAATGTTTTTTTTAAAAGGTTTTAGTTAAACAAGCCATTTTATTGCATTTGCATTTCAATTCTACACTTAGAAAGATAATGACATGATTTTCCTACGCACTCCTAAAACTGGTCAAGAAATCATTATTTTGACAAAGACAAAACTGTTTTATATTAATTCAGGTTTTCTTTCACCATTTGTTTTCTGTGAAAAGCCAGCAATATTTACAGTTCTAGAATTTTCTTTCCCCAAAAGGTACATCTTCTTAAAAATTAACTGCTTTTTGGGCTCATTCAATGCCTATGGATTAAATAAGCAAAGAGATCCATAGAGTTAGGCATTATGAATATCATATGAACTACAGAGTTCTGCCTCCAAAAAGATTAGTATCTAAGAATAAAGTTGGGATAATGGTTGTCACAGATACATTCTGTTTCTGCTGAACTGGTTTTAGTTGCTTTGTCTTGGTCTGCTCTTGACAACACAGACCAACACCAAAATTTTGCATCCATGACACTATGCAAATATCTACTTCACTGACCAGTGAGATCAAGGGACATGTTGGTACTTTACCCTTCATCATTGCCTTTACAGCTGTTCAAGAGAAGCAAGAAAGACAATATAATGAAAAGGAGGTCATGAAACCTAGCAGTCTCCCATCTCTATTGAAATTATTGTATCAATGAGCTTGGAATTTAGTATAGAAATTACTTATTTTTTAAAGCCCAGTAGACAAGGTCTGGATAGCTTGTTCAGGCTGATTAATGAGTTAGTTGGCATCAATTCTTTATTCTCGTCTTATCATATTTGTCATGAAGCAGTCTGTTGTTATGTATATTTAGATGTATCCCATGGATCTCCACATTATTTTGGTGAAGAAGTTATCCCATTCCCTCTGAGAGGATATCCAGCATTCTTTGAGTCATAGCTGAACTGAGACCCATATCACACAACTCATAGCATGAGGGCCTGCATGGGGACCTGTCAGCTCCAAGGTGTCTGTCTGCAGGTAGCCAGTGGGAAAAACAGTTCTTAATTCACCCACATATCTATGTCTAGCCTATCACTTACCTTGGTACTCCACTTAGCTTATCGTGTCCTGAGAATAAAATAATTCTGTCACTGCCACTTATATTAGTTTCTCACATCTATTTATATTTATATTTTTTCAGCACAGAAATTACCTCTTTTGCCCCTCTTTTTCCTTTTACTGACCTTTATGTCAGCAGTTGTCAAATAATGATCTGTGGTCTCGAAAAGTAAAAAATACCATTGGCTTGGTTTAGTTTTCTGAATGGTGTTTAATTGTTTTGCCCCAAAATTCAAGAATCACTCGCCTACTCCATTTCAATATTTCTTTTCAAATTCTCCTATCAGCTCCATTCTATTTCCAGATATTACTGATTCCTCATTTATTTGCATCCTGTTGCTTTTGTTCTCACACTTATATAAGCTTTAGCTACTGCAGCTATCTTTTAACTTCAGAACAAAGGTGATCATACCTTGCTTGGTCCCATAATTGCATACTAATAAGTTGTCTTGATCAGAGACTATCACCTTTTTTTTCTCATGATAGTCTTTCCTGGAAACAAAGTTTTCAGGTTCCCAGTTTCCTAGTGGGGAGAATCAAAAGCCTTCACAGACTGACAGAACACCATATTTTCCAGGTTGTCCAGATAAACAATATATGTATATCCTATGTATGTCTCTGAGAATACGTTTGATAGATATTTTCAGTTACCAGAATTTTTGAAAGGGATTCTTGTAGGTAAAGAAAAATAGTACTTAAATATGTCTGGAGGCTGCAAGATCAAATACTTAGTATTAAAATTCTATTTATTTTGCATATTTAGAATAAATTGCATGCATGATGAATCTTACCATTTTCCAAGCCTTCTATAGAATGACACAGTCAATAGGAGTATTCCATTAGTGATGGCAGGGAGAGATTCTAGCCATACCTACAGATTAAGGCTTTCTGTAAGATAATGTCTATTATTTTTCTCAGCTCTCTGGCAGAACTCTACAACAGGCACAGAATCCCTGAGCAAATTCTGTCAGAAGAATGGTAGTGTACTAAGAATCTAAAAATGGTCCCTAGCTGTGTCACAGATTTAACGCATGAAGTTAGAAAGGGCACGTAAATTCAACAATCTTTTGTTTTTCTCAAATATAAGGCGCGGATTGATTCTAGTACTTGATGTTAATGGAACACCATTGTTCCCTTAGGTTTTGTGTTCCCTGGAACAGAAGATCTTTATTGCTATGTGCATTTAGTTGGGTGTTGTTATAATACCAATAAATAGTGAAATCCCACAGGCTTTTTCAAGAATTGAAAGAAACTTTATATTTCCTTATTTAGATAATTCCATGGAATTAGAACTGAGCAAAAATCTGTTTCCCTATCTCCCACAATGTTCTAAGAAGAACAAAAATAATAATTCTACAGCAAAACTTATTTCATAAAAGATTACAGGGAAAGTGAAATAACTGACTACTGCAAAAATGTTAAACATTCAAAAACTCTCTTTTGCCACTTTCCCCCAAGCAAGGACAGTGTTCTAATTGCTTAAAACCTGACTATTTGCGGGTCTTCTGCTCTGTTACTATGGTTATTCCACTTTAAGTGAACAAGTAAAATTAAATTAAATTGAAAATTAAATCCTTAGATTTAAACCTAAATTTCTGAAGATCCAAACTGCTCAAAACTAACCCAAACTGCTATTGTGCTTTATCAGTCAAATGCCCAAAATGTCCACACTTTGACCAACTGATTCTCTATTTGCATCAGTGTGTTCCTTTAAAAAGCTTTGTCTTTCATGAAGATACATTCTCTGGGGGGAAAAAAAAAAAAAAAAAAAGTCTGATTCTATAAAGAAAGTGTTAGGAGATAATCTGTTAACCCCTTGCATTTGTTTGGAGTATCAAGTTTGTCATTGAACATATGATATAAATTTGTATGTAAAAAGACAATAAGCTGCTTCTGCAGAGACTGGGCATTATGACTGCAACCATCAGATATAAAAAGTTCACATAGTGTTCTTATGACAACACTTTAATTTAGATAACCAGATGGACCAGAAGAATCATGGATCTCTCTGGAAGAAAGGAAAGTTGGAACAGATGTTCTTCAGAAGACCAGTTACCAAAGACAGTATGTCATTATTCTTTAATGTAATTAAAGATAAAAAGATAAAATGCAGAGTTTCTCTTTTGCAAAAAGTGTCAAGGCTATCTCATATTTGATCAAACATTAAATTAAAGTAATTCTCAAAGTAGTTTCAAGATAAACGAAGAAGACCTGAGTATTTCCACTTCTAGGACTTCATGAATTTTGTTTTTCAGCCTTCCTTACCCAGCTGGTTGCCTGAGACCTTGCCTGCTAAAACTTCTTTTTATAATCTTGCAGTTTTATAAAACATAGGCTACATTATCTGCTAAAATTCATCTAGAAAATTATATGAGAATATTACATATCAAGGCATTGCAAGGAGAATGTAGTTCACTGGACTGCTATTAAGTTGACATAAGGTCTAATTCAAGTTACTTCTGCAAGGTGGCTGGGGTAGATCATTTCTTCACTGTATTCTCATCCACAAACTTCGGTGTTTACTAATGAAAAGGGCTATATAAAATTTTTGTAGCTGTTACAAAGGTGACAATTATCTGATACTTACTAATAGATCTTTTTCTACTTATGTGTTTAAATTAAAATAAAATATTAACTCTCTTACTCTAAAGTCTAAACTAGGTAGGAAGAGAGGACATAGTATTTCACTTTTTATTTATACAGTCCATACAGAGACATGTTGGTTTGGGGTTTTTTTTATGGTATGCTCTAAATACTTCATTAAGGTGGTAAGACTCTGTAATCTTTCTTAAAATATTATATTTAACACTTGAGGTCTGACCTGGTTATACCTACTGTATTTCCTTTTTGCATCAAGAAGGTTACACATTCAGCTAATGAAAATTCATTCACTTGAAAGTCAAAGCATGCCCAATTACCCCTAATCAGTTCTTCATCTTTTGGTGACCTTAAATAGTCAAACATTCCTAATAAGTTCAGTGTGGGACTAGGCTTACTACAGGCAAAGAGAAAAAAAAGGGAAAGCATTCCTGGCTCACCAGCTGTTTTCTGTCTTCTACGCTAGCTAATATAGATTTTAAATTTTACATATACAATTTCCAGTGAGAATAGTTTTTGATTTACTGCACATTTTCAGCATCGGTCCAACATATCCAGATTTCTTTGGAATCCTGGAGGCTGAGAAGGGGAATAAGAGCAATAAAATTCATGTCAGCCTTTTCTTGTGGCAGTCCTTGAGCTCAGCACAGGATGTATATTCTGCTGTGTTCTGCTGAAGGCTGGTGATTACACGTCCAAGATGAAAAGCTCCTCTGCATTATGAACCTTTTAGTTACAAATGAGCATTTCTTGATGCATATTAAACTTGACACATTAACTCCTGGATGAATTGCTTACAAAGGGAGCTGCTTAAGACTATTAAGATATATACAGTGAAATCCTAGGTGCTAAGTAGAGTTAACATTATTCCAAAGTGTATTTGTTTTTAAAGTGTCTGGTTTAGCTTAAGTTTCTCTCTTTAATCATACATACTGCCCCAGGCTGCCAAAAAGGCAGCCATCAGCATTGCTTAGTGAAGGCAGCTTAGTGCTGTCAGCCATCTTATCTCCCCTGCTGCATGGGCGATAGCTTTTATCTCCGAGTATAAACATTGAAATGGAACTATAATCCTACCTTAGTCCTACAGAAGATTTCCAGCTGTTTCTCAGATACGAAGAAACTCCTCCCATTACAGAAAGGCATATGTGTCTGTTTGTGTGCTTATTTGTGCGTATGCATGTTTGGACAGTAAGAATCAAGATGAGCAGGAATTTATCTGGAAAAAGAAATTCTACCTTAGGAACTTTTTTGAAAGAGCTAGCTAATCCAGGGATCCAATTGTATATAACAATGGCAATCTAACATATAGAATGGAATTTAAAATATCTAAGCATATTAATAATGTGGCACCACAACATAATGTGCTTTAAAACTTTCTTAATACACCATTCAATTTTTATTTCAGGGCTTTTCATGCACAGCACCTCAGAGCATTGGTTTAAATAAGAAAATAAAAGAGAACAAAGGTGCTAGCATATGAAATCCTAAAAGTAAGTTTGTTTCAGCATTATTTCTGAAACAGAGAAAAAACATTTTTAATAAGTGGGGGAAGAAAATTTCACCATTTCTGCATGAGAGCTGAAAGTTGTTTCCTTCTAGGTCATCAGTTGAATACAATAACATTTTCCAAAGCATGTTAAGATTAAGTATGCAAATCTAGAAAATATTATTTTTTTCTAAAATCAGGAAAAACATGCAGGATAGTTTAAAGATATATTGTCTGATTATTCCTTTAACAGCTCCCTCTGTCCTCTTGTCACTGGCCCTGCCTGCAGTCACATCACTATTAGATCCTTTGTACTATAGAAACTACCTTTTGGAAAAGCTTCCTAGATCTTTTTACTGAAACAGTTCTTTTTTCTGACCTTAAATTGTCAGTTTCTGGCTCTTAGTTGCTCTCCTCTCCTGTTAATATTGCATGCAATTTAACTTTGGGAATACAAGGAATACTGTTTGTTGAGCCGAGGTTGGCAGAAAAGAAGATGGATGGTACTGGGCTGTCTCTATTTCACTGTTACCCTGTTTCCTCAAAATGGAGCACGGATCAGACCAGGGAATGTACCAGGGATGTGAAGATCTCATCCATCAAGACACAAAATCCCCATTTTCCCAGTTGACCACTAACTTCCACTGAAGCTTTTGAAAGATTCCTACTGCATTCAGAGATTCTGAATTGAATCCCAGATTGGATGCAAATGATGAAAAGGTGGCTATATGTTTAACTCAAAGAGCATAAGTGATTGTCTTAATGTCAACTCAAATGCTTGAAGTAGAGCTCTTCCCTAAACATCTATGGGAGTCCTTAAAATATTTCTGTTGGGTTATCAAAGCCATACAAAGGGTTTTGTTTCCAATTATCATTAGAAATTAATTGAAACAGGGTATTGAAATCCCTTATGTACAGTTCTGTATATGAAATTCTTGTAATGTGGATAAGCAGAAATTAATAGGAAATGGCTACCCCCAATGCATTGAAAATCTTGGCTTTCAGTTATATTAAAAATAAAATTATTATATTTTTGAGGATTCTAACAATTATAATGCTATTCCCTAGCTTTAAAAAGAGAATTAAGAGCTCAGCAAAAATAATAGAAATTTAAACTGTCACATTTTTAAGTGTCAAATGTATATTTATATAGCAGATAGAGGTGGTTACAACAGGGATAACCTCTACTAATTTAACAAGACAGAAGCACATTTCTAATAAAAAATCACACAGAAATGCATCACTACGTTTAACAGAATCTCTGCTTTTTCTTTCTTCTCACTTAATACCTTCCAAGGAGTTCTGATTGAAGCAGTTTTTAAGCTTTTGTAGAAGCATTTGACATTCTTATCCTGGGACTTGATCTAGAAATGTGCCCTCAAATCAAGACAAGTCTCATCAGACTGGGATTGTTACCATCCTCCCTCACTAAAATCAATAGTTTATACCAACTAGATTAGATCAGGCTAGATGTATGAACTGTTGCTGGTGTCATTGCTAACTGCATAAAAGTAAATACATTTAAATAAACAAACAAACAAACAAACAACTGACCACTTACATTTGGAATACACTCTCTTGATGAAAAAAACCCAACCCACTCTATTTTCACTGAATAATTTATATATATGAACAAAACCACAGAATTATGGAATGATTCTAGTCCTTAATAAAAATCAGAAAAAACATCCATTTTTTCTTTCTGTTGATGTTGGATCAAGCCCCTTAAAAGTAGTTCCAGAGAAAACAATGGAATTGCTCATGACAGAATTTGGCCAGAACTTTTAATAATTATTCTGATCTGATAATATCTGAAGCAAAAATAATATGGTGGAAATTAAAAAGAGAAAGGTGCTATTTTTAATCAAACTCGTGGGTTTTTTTAATGTAAATTTTTGTCTTGTATAAAGATTATTAAAATGGAACAAATTGTTAAAATAGTTCCCAACTTCCTAGTGATACTGAATGAGGGGGAAATTTTGCACTGAAGAGATAATTGGCATATTTAGCTAATCTTTTATTAATGTAGCACAATTGTAACATACATCTTGTCTCAGAAAAGTCAGCATGGAAGTTTTTATGTCATTATGCTGTGACTCCACTTTTTAATAATTCTCTGTAGATTCAGGTTTTCATAACAAAAATGAGATTTTTCATTTTTATGTGTGCTGTACACTACACAGTTCTGTTCAGTGAAGAGCAGATTCCTTTCAGTACTAAATCTTTATGCAACACACTCCTGTTGTGGGAACTATGCAGAACTTTCACTGTTACATTTTAATCTGAAGAAAAATAATAATAATTACACTTCATATTTTTGATATATAACATTTTATACAAAATCATGTTTTATGGAGTGTGTAAAACAATACATTCTCAATCACAAAATGTCACTAGATTACCAAGTGGTTTGTGATATCTCACAAAGCTATAAAGAAAGTTAATCAATTATAATTCTCCAGTACATTAATATGAAAAATTCAACTCCTAATTTTGCAATCAGTATTTCAGAATAACAGATGTCTCCAACACTGCAGCAGTGCATGCTAGAAATTAATGATAAATACATACTTGACAAACCATCACTGGACATAAATAGGCAAGGATTCCTTATTTATGGAAGGACAAAGAAAAATTTCTCTCTCACCCAAGTTTAAAGAGGGAAAGAGTATGTCATGTCCTTGAGTGTCCATTTCAATTGCTTAGCCAAATTACAAACAACCAGAAGAGAAACAGTGTTTACAGAATCCATCTCATATTTTAAATCTAGCCACTTAGGACAGGATTTGGAGAATCTGGTTAGTACTATATGAATACTCACACTGGAAAGATATGATCGGTAACCTCACTAGCACTGCACTTCTGCACTGATTTTTACTATCTGGATTGTAGTCCTCTCATTAACTGAGACTCCAGTTTTCCAAATCTCTGAACATCTAGAAGGTACACATCATCTAGAAATCCAAAACCACAGTGTAGCATATCATTGGTCTTATTAATTAGGCGTTATGTGTACGAAACTATGGTTTTAGAATGACCGAATGCCTAAGTTGGAGGAGAGCCCCTGAAGTCATTTAGTTCAACCCCCTGCTCAGAGCAGGGTTGTGATACTCCAGATGCAGTTGCACAAATGCAGATTAGAGGGGAAGGATCACCTCCCCATGGCCTGCTTGCTGCACACTTGCTAATGTAGCCCAGGATGTTGTTAGCCTTCTTTTCTGCAAGGCACATTGCTGACTCCTCTTCAATCTGTTCACCTTGCTCTTTCAGTTCTCCTCTGCAAATCAGTTTTCTTATCAGTCAACCCCCATCTTGTACTGTTTCGTGGGATTATTCTGCCCTAGGTGTATGAAATTGCATTTACCTTTGTTCAATTCCGTGAAGTCCCTGTCAACCCATCCTTCCCAGCTTGTCTTGATCACACTAGCGGCCCTGCCCTCCAGCATACTGACCATGACCCACAATTCAGTATTTACTGTGAACTTTCTGAGTGTACATTTCATTTCATATTCCATGTCTTTAAGAAAGTCATTCAACAGTTTTGGTGCCAGGGTCAGTCGCTGAGGAATATTACTAAGAGACCAGTTGCCAGAGGTCCTTCCAAATTTTCAGTCACTTTGTAGACCTCTTATCCAGTTCATATCTCATCAATTTGCCTATTATGACATCATGGTAGATGGGATCAGTAGCCTTGCTAAAGTCAAAGAAAAAAACCTTTGCTCTCTCCTTGTTCACAGAGCTGGCCCTCTCATCATGATTTACCAAGAGGCTATTTGCCTTTGGTAAATTCCCAACAGCTGATCCTTACCACTGTCTATTCATTCATGAATTTGGAAATGGCTTCCATTGGATTTGCTCCAAAACATCCTCAAGCATGAAGGTGAGACTGACAAGTCTGCAGTTCCCTGGTTCCTCTCTCTTGCTTTTCTTGAAGATGACTGTGATGTTTGTCTTTTTACAATAACCAGCAAGTTCCTTGATCGGTATGACCTTTCAAATGTGGTAAAGGTCTTGTGGTGACATTGCTCTGCTCCCTCAGTACCTCTGGATGCATCCCATCTCAGCCCATTGACTTCTGTGTGCCCAGGTGTCTCAGGTGCTCCCTGAATGTATCTTTCTCTGCTGTGGTTACTGCTTCACTCCCAAAGATTCTGCTAGCAGTCTCAAGGAGATCAGTCACCTAAGGGCAGGATTTAGCAGTTTAAAAAAAAAAAAACATAAAATGAAAACCACATAGAGTACCTTGGCCTTTTCCATATCCTGTGTCATTAGGTTCCCCACCCCACCGAATAGTGAATCCCCCTTTTACTTAGTCTTTTTGCTGCTGTTGTGTTTACAGAAGTAGGTATCCACTAAAACTAGGTGAGAAGAAGAAATAATTTTCTGTCTTTTACTTTTTTTACAAGATAGAGGGAAAAAAAGTTTCAACCAACTCTATTTGTGATCAGAAACTAGAGGTGAGGGAGAACCATGCAAAAATTATATTCTTCTAGACTGCTGGTGTTAAAAAATTTAGCAAATACTCAACCAGCTTATTCTTCATTAATCTGAATCCCACATTCTATGACAAGTTTGTTCCAGAAAATATTACTTATCAAATACTCATAAATTTAAAATATTACAGAAGCTATGTTAACATGGCTGACATGCATTTTCCATTAAGCATTCTAAACTGTTTACTTTTGTTGGTGAATCAGAAATAATTCTAGAGCAGCATAAACAGATTTAAATTGGGCTATGACAGTTCCCCACTTCTCTCCCTCTTCCTTTGTAGCAGCTCCAGCATTTGTTTGGCCTTCCAATGAATCAATTCAACTTACTGAGCTTGCAGGAAACTATTCTATTTCTTTCTTGGGTTAATGTTCTGCTGACTTTGCAAGTGAACTGACACATCAAAGAGCCAGGATAAGCAAATGTGCCAGAGCAAAGGGTGCACTGACATTTAGGCTTAATCTCTCATGAAGCTGCGTCCTGAATTAGTATCCAAAATATAATGCTAGTCTAGATATCTGAAATACTATTTTTGTATATGCATTTTGTTTATTCTTTCTATTTATTATTACAGTAGCAGCTAGAAGTCAGTTAGAATTGTCTGTGAGGTATTGTTCAAATGCAGAGTAAGAAAAAGTCACCATCCAAACGGACATGGCAAAGGAGAGACAGAAAAACAGAAGTACAGCATCTTCTCCAGTGTCAGTCTCTGAACTGAAAGCAGAGCTCAGGTCCCTTTCATTCAATTTGATGCCTGTCTGCTAGAGAGAAAACAGGATTACAAGTGCACTTTCTGCTCAGAAACAGTCAGCTCCCCACATACAAATATTGGACTTGTTCTTCCCCCTGACTAGCAATTATCTTCTAGATACTGACAAGGTTTAACAGTGAAATCTTTGTCCTCAATAAAATCAATAGCAAAACCAATAATTCACTTTCAGTTCCAATTTATTTTAATAAAACAGTATCTACTGAAGCTTGGAGTGCAAACAGATTCTGAGACAGGTCTCCCTGTGCATGGCCATCAGTGCAAGGCAGAGGTTAAAAGCTAAGGAATGAAGAAAGACCCACCATTTTATAGACATGATTCAAATTAAAAAGGACTCTCGTGAATAATACTTATTTCATTAGAAACTGTAAATGAGTTGGGTTTTCTCTTTCTTTTTTTTTTTCTTTTCTTTGGCCTATTTTGTTCACTAAGCTACTAAACATAGGGCAAGGCTATTTTGTTTTTTTAAAACCCCCATACCAAGAGAAGAATGCATCAGCAAAGCTACTGGTAGTTAATGCTGGAACAATATTTTACTATGTCTCCAGGAGGAAAGATAACCAAAAGCATTGCAATCCATCGTATGTTCTTCATGTGGCAAGGTGTTGGAGCTGCAGGTGCGGCCCCTGTGTGGAGCGGCCGGGGCTGCCCGGTGCCGGACACAGCCGGTTCCAGCCGGCTCCAAGGGCCCCACCGCAGGGCACAGCTGAGCCCCTCAGCCACGGGCGGGCGCCTCGGGGAAAGCCTGGGTAAGAAAGGGCAAAGCGCTGCCCGGCAGCCAGGGCTGAGGGAAACGGGGTGAGAAACAGCCCTGCGAGCCCCGAGGGGAGAGCGGGAGGAGGGCAGGAGGGGCTCCAGGTGCCCCCGCTGAGGTGCCCCTGCGGCCCCGGGAGAGACCCCGGTGGGGCGGGTGTTTCCCTGCAGCCCCTGGGAAGGCCCCAGGCTGGAGCAGGGAGAAGTGTGAGGAGGAAGGAGCGGCAGAGAGGAGCTGAGATGGGCCGATGCAGCCCCCATTCTCCATCCCCCTGCTCAGAGGGGAGGAGGTAGAGGAGTTGGGGATGAACGAGTGAAATAAAGCATGGGGTAGGGATATGGGGAAGATGCTTTAGTTCTTGTCTGTTTCTCACTATCCAACTTTATTTTTAATTGGCAATAAATTAAATTAACTTTCCCAACTCTGTTTTGCCCGTGATGGTCATTGGCAAGGGATCTTCCCGTCTTGTTCTCAGTGCATGAACTTTTCCATCTTATTTTCTCCCCCTGTTGTGTTGAGAGCGGAGAGTGACAAGAGTGTCTGAGTGGGCATCTGGCAACCAGACAAGGTCAACCCATGACAGCCATTGAATTCAGGAAAGTCTAGTTGAGTTTTTCCTTGCAGAACCTAAGCAAAATATAATCCAGACTAAGCAGTAAGTTTGCTGATTTTAGGCTATCCTAAAAATAAACTAAACATATTTCCTTACCACACTACATTATTTAAGGTCGTTTTCCACACCTCTCCCATTCTATTAAGTCCTAAGAAAATAGATTGCCATTCTGTGTATGTTTAAGTGAAACAAAATAAGGATGTCTCCTTCACTCATCTACAGTTTCTCATTCCAATTCAGCTCAATTTATCTAAAAAGTAATAATGTAATGAATTACTGTACTACAGCAAAGCTAAAATATAAGTGTCTCTTTCCCATGTCCCACACATTAAGTAACTTGCACTGCCACTGACCTTAGGGCTGAACATCCTTCCTGCACCTTTATCTTCTCCTGAGTGAAGCCTATGCTTCTGTAGAGCAGAGTGGAGTGAACTCATTGAGCACCTAGCAAGGGTTGAGGGAGGTGAAAGGAAGGCAGCTTCTGTGGCCATGCTGGAAGTCTGCCCAAACTGTTGATCCTCAAGGAAAAGGAAGAAAGGGTAGGTAACTTTAGAGACACCAGGTGCTCAGTAAGGCACTCTGAATCTAAGCAAATATATATCCTGTAGGGATAAGATATCTGGGTGGCAAGTGTAGCTGTGGAGCAGTGATGGAAGCTACAAACAGGCTGTTGATATGGACACTTACCTGTGTTCACATTGCTGTCACAGAAGATAACTTTGGAGAATATAATTTGAACGATATGAAAATTAATTATGAAATATCCAGATACTGTGGAACATTTAAGTGCTCCAACAGGACCTACAACCTGTTGGTTTTGCTCTTTCTTTGTAAGGTTGAAGATAGTTTGAGAAGCAGAAATTAGAAATTACACTAGAAATTTAGAGTTCTTAAAACTATTTTGTGCTTATTTTACCATTCAAAACCAAATAATATAGGCTGATATTGTCCTAGTCAATAGGACATAAAACCACTTTTAACTCTTTGATTTATAGGCATGCAGTTAAGCATATATTTAAGAGATTAAGCCTATACTTAAGAGATTAAGCTTTCACTGCTGAATTACAGCCCTGTTGGGACTTTATGGCAATAGCAACATCACAGATCTTTGACAGTGATGTACATAGTTAATGTCTTAGAGGAGCAGGTAAGATTTTCAAGCTCATCATAATAGAGCACTTTCCTTAATTATTTACATCTGCTGAAATTAATTTCTGAAATTAAAATGCATTGTATTATATGAATTCTCTGAGGCGTACATCTGTAAAGAAGATGGGCCAATCTAGCCACATGAGCATTAAGATTAGTTCTCCCTAGCAATACTCTTCTGCTTTTCCAAATCTCAGCTTACTCTTGAAGCAGAACTACATCAGCAATGTAAGAGAAAGACTATGTCCTCTTATAAACTTCTACAGTCTTTTTTCAGGAATACACCCCTGGGCTATCAAGACAATGGCAGCATGTACATTAAATTCAAAGGGGCTTAGTTTTCACTCTGTGCAGCTAGAAATCATTGCCATATATAGAAAAGTTCCATCTGAAAAAGGAAGATTTGGGTTTTGAAGATTGTCTTAGGAAAGACAGCTGGCCTAGATGGCTTTTTGGGGAAGAGTGGAGGGTCAGGTGCTAGAGTGTTCAGGACCATAGTTGTTGACTGAAGCTTATCTGACCACCACAGTAATACAAACAACAATTAATAAATAAATAGCAAATACTGCCTGAACTTTAAAATCGAGGTCAGATGTCTCTCTCAAGCATATGTTCTAATACCACAGGTTATTTCTTTTGGTGCAGAAGTTAGGAGATACAGCTCTCGAGCCTGAACAATTTCAGAAGGTCAGACTAGTTCATTGCATTGTTCTTACAGTATGTAAAATCTATGAGAATATGAGCTTTGCAGCTGAACTTTGCATACCAAAGTATTTGTTCTCCTACATACAAAAAAAAAAAAAAGCTCCTTTATGTGAGAGATTTGACATACCAGAATAAAGTGCATCAGCCTTCTTTCTGTAATATTATCTATCAGATCCATTGTGAGAAAATTACCCTTTACATATCTGGCTGTACACACACATTGCATAAATTTCCAGGTTCTGCAAAAACTTCTTTACTGCTCTTTACTATGATGTAGGCTGCTGTTTTAAAAGATACTGTGCTATTTAATCTGTAAAGCACTGATTTTTAATGTGTATTCGATAAGATTTGGGCAGAAAAAATGTTTAAAATTTTGTATTTCACAATAATTGTTCCTGAATTTGTACTTGCATATTTTATGAGTTACTGATTTTGTTGCTGTTTGGTGCTTGCAAGCTGCTAGCAACAGACAGTTTATACTGTATTTGATTACACAGTTAGACAAAACGGTTTAGCACAATATAGTGCAATCAGAACTACTAAAAAAATCAACTTAGTTTTGATCTTGTGAAATCATGAGTGGTTTAAATGTACAACTTGCCCTTTTCAAGAAGACATTCTGTAGCAGGAGTGTGCATGAACAGGGCTTCTATTTTATTCTTTCCTTCTGTAAAGAGTGAGTGAACTAAAATGACAAGATCAATCCTGTATGAATGTTCCCTGTGGGACTTTTGAGAAAAGTAAAAAGAAACCTGATTCATTTCTTGTCCAGAGCATGAAAAGTGCTAGCAAGTTTCAGTGCAAAGTTAGAGATGCAGGACTGGAGACAACTAGATCAGTAGAACTGGAAAGATCCGAGTAGAGCTCTGTTTGGAGTTTTATTTTTCAAAAGATTTTTTTTCCCTCATCAGAAGACACCAGTTCCATAATAGTTGAAACTCTCCACGAAGACAATTCAGGAACATATATCAAAATAATGTATGTTCTTTGGGACTAGGATAGAACTACTTGGCTTTGGAATCTTTCTTTCTCAATTGTTACTTATAGCTAAAGGATCAGATCATCTGCCTTAATGGATGGAAAAAATACAGAAATTAACAACAGTGAATATTTAATTATTTTAAAGAGGTAGCAAAAGGGCTGAATAAGCTTGGCCCATAATAATAAATCACCAGGTGGCTATAGTACCTATGGGGAAATAACCAAGTCTGAATCTCCCACTTCCTAAATCAAGACCCTCCTTATCAGTATTTTTTGTATTTTCACTTCTGTGTAGTAAATCTCTAAGCCCTGTAAACTGGATCAGTCTCCTGAAGGACTGGAAAAGCTTTTTAAGTTTGAAAATGTACACGGAAACAGGAAACATTTCCAACGTAGCTCTAAGGACCCAGATAATAGGGAAAAGAAATCATGTAGTCCTGGACCTAAATCCCTGAAGCTACCATCACATAAGTCCTGACAAAATTCAAAGTCAAATTGTTTTTATTATCAATAAATTTTGCACTTGTAGTCTGAAACAGCATCTAAAGCTTTGCTTTGTTTTTCAAAATTTACCTGAGCCTCTTTATTCTGGCTATGCATTTTTCAAAAAAGATTTCTTGATGTTATTGTAATTTCAGCAATTTTTTCCTGATTTAGAATAGGTCAAAAATATAAGATCAGTTTTTCCAACAGCTTATTTTCAGATTTTTGCTCAGGAAATACAGAAAACTAAATATAACATGATTGTCTCAATCTCTAAAACCTTTAGCTTCATTTTGAAGTTCCAGCATCATTTCAACTTTACGGTATTTGTTTGGTTCCTTTTACAAATTCTTCAACATATGTTTTCACAACTTGCAGGCTACTATCAGGGCTACTTACCTACCAACTCTGTTACTAACACCAAGTAAAACCCTGTTACATTAAAGCCGTTTTACTTTTTCCTTCTCCTGCATGAGGAATATTACAATATGGAAGGAAAAGCTGGCTGTTTTGAAAGATACAGCTTAAACCAACTCTTACATCTCATGGGCACTAATGGCAATTTGTGCTTCTGTTACTCAAGGTCAGAAAATCACTAAAGTAGGTGACAATCATTAATCTTGTCCCAAATGCAAATTTTATGTAAAATACACATTGTTTGAATTTTAACTGGTTTGTGCTTTACCAACTAGAAATTTAAAATCAGAGTGGAAAGTCTTGCATGAAGTTGTGTTCATGAACTCTACCAAACCGAGTCCTCACAGTAAGTATTTCTCATGATTTTAGAGGCAGAAATTACACAGAACAGTACATTTTACATACAAGTGTTAATGGCCTTTTCAATCTCTCTCTAACCTAGAACTATAAATACAGACTAACGTGAGAAACTGCTACCTTTTTCTCTAGAGTTATATTGGCGTAACTGTGCCAACCTCAGAGCACAGAGTGTGTACACTAGCAGAAGGAATTTCTCCCTCAGTAGTTCTGCTACCTCCTTGCAAAATATGCTATCAGCCGGGAAACCCTCTTCTGCTAGGAAAACTGCATGTAAGATTTTTCTCCACAGCAGAATAATTTCAACTGGGATATGGCTTTCTCACATTATATGTTTATAAAATTTGTGGATCAAGTTTGGCTATCTGCCCTTGCTCTCTTGATCCATTTCCATCTATCTGCCGTCTTCCTGGCAGCCAACTCTGTCTAGCAATACAAGGAGCCTGATTTCAAGTCAATGAAGAAGAACAGAAGAAAAAAGATCCATAGGCATGATTAAGCTTTAAGACAGCTGACTGCTATGAATTTCCTAAATGGTATCTCCAGCAAAATGATTTCTCTTCTTCCCAGACACTAAGCCATTTATACTGATGTTTCCAGATAAGCTTCCCAAACAGTACATAATCAAAACAATATCCCTCCTAAACTTTAGTTCCTAAACCAGTAAATGCTGCAATTCATTCAAATACTACATTATAAAAAAAAAAAAGGGGGCGGGGGAGAGGAGGAGATCCTATCTTTGCACTTCTTGCAACTTCTTTGAACTTTGTCTTTAGTACAAAGTTCTGTCTCAACAGTAAAATCAAAACATGTACAATAGCATGATTAGTGAATGGGGCTAGTGTGATCCTTAGCTGGGTTACTCCAGCAAAGAGCACTGAAATACAGTCTCTGCTGTGTTTTCTTGACATTAGTATAAAGAGGAACAGGATTTCACTCAACCCAATCATCAAAAATCTTCATGCCGTTAAAGACTCTCACTTTCTTTATATATTGAGATATATTTTAAACATAAAATTAAAGGTAACTAGTTATTTTGCACAGCAGATGGATATTAGTATGATGTGATTTTCTGTGTTTATTGCAATGTTTGAGCTACGGTATGTTGACATTTTCGTTGATGTACCCACCTTCTAGGCTGCTAACTCTCTGGTATAACACTTCTTAGAATGGCCTACAGCATCAAGTGTGAGAAGTTTGTGCAACTTCAAATGTCTCTCAACTATCTTGTATTTTGTCTTTGATATATTATTGGAGCTCTCTCATTTGATGGTATTTAGCTGTTTCCTCGGGCACAGGATGCCTTTATTCCAGACTTGTTCCTGTGAGATCTGGGCAGCAAATTTGGGTTTAATCCACTTCCATCTTCATTGCACTTTTACTGGAAGCAGCTGTTACGCCTTCTTTAACAGTTTGCTGGTTGTCAGGCAGCCTGAGGGACCCACCATATGACATCCTTCCTTGGTTCTAAATTTACACCTGCACAATGTGTTTTCTTGGGGCAAGAGTAGAGCAAAGGGACTCTCACTTCCTTTTGCACAAGTACTTTCATCTCTTGACTGGAAAACTTTATTTATTCCCTGTAGTTGTACTTAGCAACTTTTTATCTTTTGAATAGAAGGGTTAATTCTACTTTTAGTACAGTCTGGAAATGTACGACGACTTCATTGCACGTTATACTGGACATAAACATCCACACTGCAAAATGCAAATCTGTTACCTCTTAAATCTCATTTCAGCTTAATACAGATAATTCAGGCATGTTTTGGTTAAGAGAATGGAGGAGCCTACAGACATATCCCATGAGACTCTACTTAACTATCATATTATTAGAAGTAAGCTCAGAAAAGATGTGTGTAAAATGGCAACATTTTGCAGAACAGAATAGTAGGATTAAGTGTGACAGTGAATATGTCAGCCATAAATATAAAAATGTCAGAAAGGGAATTCTTTAACATGATAGGGACAAAAAAAGACAGTAACAATACAGAAACTTGTTATTACATTTTTAGTTTCCTGGGCTTACATGTGGGCACTGTATGACAGATTGATAGGTCGTAGTAATGGAATCAGGAGTGAGGGCCAGAGAAGTGCTTTCTACTAAAAAAAAAAAAAAAAAAAAATAAAAAAAAAAAAAAAAAAAAAAAAAAAAGTCTAGAGTAATAGTATTTGTCAGAGAAAAGATAATACTGAATAGATGTTAACAGTGAGTCAGTGAGTTTACATTTTCCAGCATTTTAAAAGGTTTTCTCAGTCTTTTAAGATGCACTCTAATCTCCATGCAGTGCAAAAAATATACAATATCTTAAAGAGAGGGAAAAAAGACTTTTTATTTACTGACCACCTTAATGAAAAAAACAGTAGATATATCAAATTAGCTAACTCTAAAATGCCCTTTAGTGCTCTTATTGGGAAAATGCTTACTTATAACATGCTGATATTAGATATTGGAGATAGAAGTGACCAAAATTATTAATCAGAAGTTTATTTTTTTTTATCCCTGTATTTTCAGTTGTGACATGCAGACAAAATGGAACTTATACATTCATTTTTTAGAACGTCTTTTCTGTGTTAAAACTTCTACTCAAATAACTGTAAATAATATTAATTTGAATCTTGTAAACTTGTTTTTGGCAAATATTTCTATCAGTTATCCTGGTTACTTGTTAAGATTACATATCAGAAGCAAAACTCTCTAAAATGTTATCAATATCTGCCATTTTTGAGATTGCAGAGGAAAAGTGTTCATAAAACTATCTAGAAATCTCTTTGACGTTGTTCCTCTTGTTTACAAAGGTTGTCATTAAGTCAGTGAACAGCAGCAATACCATATGGCTTAAATGACAAGCTTCATACCATAAAAGTAGTCAAAGATAAAGGTGAGGCAAATAATTGTGGACTGCTTGAAAAAGATATATTAAGCTGTAGCATAGTTTAGGCCCTGATTATGCAAAAATATAGATCCGTTGTTCTATTTTGATGACCAAGCCCAGATACTTGCATAGCAAGGCTGGTCAAAGATCTGTAAAAATAACTTGGAGCATACATCTATTCCTGCTTAAGCTCTGAGTCCCTTTGTATACCCTGCTTATTTTCAGGAGCCTAGTAGAAATCCACTATGATTTCTGAGATCCTGAAGGCACAAAGCAGATGTTACCCTCCTTTTGAAAGTTGATCAAGTGTAAGTTAGGTAATGTAAACAACAAGGAAAAAAAATCCAGCACACAGAAATCTATCCAGTTGGTAGTTAAAATAGCCAAAACCCAAACAACCAACCACCCTCATAAGAAAACAAAACCAGAAGACCCATAAAAGATCTAAAATAATTCTTTTAGTCTACAAACTGCTCTAAATCAATGGACAAAATGTCCTACCTAACCGGTTGTTGCTACATTGGATGACTGGAAGTGCACCTCAAGATAGACTGTTCTGTAGATGTTCTGCATTGGAGGAATGATGTGGAACACCACTCAATTGGGAATAAATGTTTAAACACAGAAAATATTTTCACATCTGCTTAGAAGTCCAGCAAAGTCATATTCAAGAGAAAGAGTATGTGATCCCCTTTGCTGCATTTTATGACTGGAACCTTTCTCTCTAAGACATTGATCTCTTCTATCCTGGACTCTAAGCAACTGGTTGCACTGCTGTGGTTAGTAAGTCCTACTGTGCCACTGTATGGAAGGCTATTCATCACCTCATTCTGTAACTGCAACTATAAGGCAGTCATCTGACATAGTCCAAGAAAAAGTAGATCCAAAGTCAGAAGATTTATGAAAAATGAAGATGCCATTCTGGGTCTGCTAGATTAAGATTGTTCTATTTCCTGATGAGGATAGTTTCACACCTTGCTCTGAAATCACATTTTAAGACTACCATGTAATCCTTCATGCCTGAATATGTTCCAAAATGGTTATTTCATGTTGTTCAACAAAGGCACCTCCTTCAAAACTATCTTCAAAAGACAGGCTACGTGTTTCATAAAAAAATATCAGATATGCTTTTTCAAGACACAGACCTATTCTGCTTGATACCTGTAGACATACAGGATAAATCAGATGTTATGTATCCCACTACATTTTTTCTTTTTTATAAAGTATAAGAAAAAAATTTTCAAAACCTGAAACTTTATAGCATTATATGAGGTAGATTAATAGCATGCCTTGAAAAGAAGTAGAAAAAAAATAGAATTTTTAAAAGCATTACAATCCTTGATATTTTTGCTTGGAGAAAGAAAATACTTCCAATTAACTAGAAAACATAGCACCTCCAGTTCATACCTGAAAAAAAAATTGTTCCACTCAGCAAGATGCTTTCAAGAATACTGAGGAATTCTCAGTCCTTAGCACCTGTTTCCCTAAAGAATATGTGATTTGTAGAAGATTTGAAACCTCTAACTTCCTCTGCAAGGCTGGAGCCATTTAAGATAAGTTAAAGTGGGTACTCAAAAAAAGAAGCATCAGTTATCTGTAGCCATTCTTAAAATGGAGGCCAAAGCAGAAAGAAAGCATCTGCCTCACACAACTTACAGTCTAGTCACCAACTGAAAGTACAAGCACATGTTGTTGAAGTACTTCAGGCCCAGAAGCAGATTCCAGGATGAACAAATCAAAGGAGTAGAGCTCAGGGCAGCTGTAGTCAGACTTCTGATTTGGATTTGTGAACCTAGATGGCTGAGCTGAGGCTATGGTGTGGAATTTTTCCACAGTTCAGTTCATCTTTTCATTTGGGCTGACTGCTAACAGAAATAGAAATGCACACAATTGGCTAAATTAATTGCCATTCTCTTGTTTGCCAGTACTGCTAGCTTTAATAATCTAGCTTGTTTTCAAGACCTACCAGCAGTATATTCATGTATTTTATATCTCTTTACATCAGTCTAAGACTTTCAGTCAATTTGCTCTACCATACGTCAGATATGTAGCTGTACTATTTATTGACTCCTCACTTCCACCCACAAATGGCCTATAAAACCTCTCAAAACAAAGTGTATGATTTACAAGGCAATCTCAGCAGGAAGCAGCAAATGGTCTCATACATTCAAATGCCCCTGCAAGATCAAGTAAATACATTGGGTGAAATATAAGTTGTCCCATATGATGCTGAAGTGTGCCTCAAGCATTTTTATGTATAGAGATCATTGAGTGACCTAGTCTCAGATTTCAAAGTGTTTATTGCAAGGGACCAAATACTTCATCAGAGTAATGAGTGTTTCTTGAACAAAAAAGGTAAAGCATTTTTTTGTTGTTTTTTGTTTCCCCACAAAAAGTAATGCAAGGATAAAATGTGATTGGTCACTTTACCATTGTCTCAGGTAGGAGCCACTTCCTGCAAAAGTCATTATGCTCTAGATGCAAGTTGTCCAAGTCATGTACTGCACTGCATGTGACATAGAATACATAGTGCTGTTTTGAACAGTGATATCAGTCCCGCTGCATTTGGAGATGTACATCAGAGGAGTCACAAGTTGATATGCAATGTGAGAACCAAAGGTATGAGTTTTCTGTTGAGACCATGGAGAGGTGGCAACAGTGAGTATGAAGAGAGAAGTCCTCAGGAATTCATCAATAGTGCTCCCAAGGAAAATTTTGCACTGTGATACTCTGCCTGTCCTGATAATATTAGTTTCATGGCCAACCTATGGCTCCATATAAAAATAGGGAAAAATGAGACTGAAGAGTATGTACATTTTTTGCTCATTTTCAAAATTTATCCTATCATATTTTTCCCATAGAATGAAAAAATAAGTGAGGCCTGCTGCATCATATTCAATATGCAGTATGTCCTGCATAATCATAGCTAACAGAACATCAGGCCTTTAAGTCTTCTAGGAAGCTACTCAATGGTCCTGGTGACCAGGAAATTAAAATTTTAAAGAGTAGAGTCTGAATTCAAGTTCCTTAAGGCATGTTTAGGCATCCAGTAAAGGTCTATTGTTTAAAGATGATAAGATGTGTAGGTTTCTGTCAATGGAGTGGGTTTGTGGGTTATTTTCAAAAAAAAAAAAAAAAAAAAAAAAGTTATGTCTAGAAAAGTATTTCAGTGTTTCACTTTCTGTAACATGTTCAGCAGCAAACAACCAGAATATTTCATTTTGCTTCTGTCCAGAGTAACTCCAAGCTTATAAATTCAAATTTTTTTTCTTCATAATGATAATAATGCATAATGGTTTTCAAATCAACTCTTTGCTAATTGGATTCTGGAGAAAGTTTCAAAAATTATTATTTTTTTCCAATTCATAGTAAGCGGACCTTTTTATATGTCAGAATTTCTTTAGGAATTACTTTTTTGTTGTTGTTAAATTTCTCTTTGGTTGTAGCATAAAGATACAGTGGAATTCTAATTAATGCAAAGAAGCTTATTAGTGCTCCTAAGAATCAGGATATTAAATAAAAGTCAGGCGAGGTGTGTAAATAATGCCCTTTCTAACAATGTTTAGTTAGTCCCGAGAATAATTGGTTTAAAATAGTGGAATGATGCTGAAAAGGTGAAGATATAATTCAGAGGAAGCATAATGAAAAAGAATGCGAAAAATATGAAGAAAAATAGACATATTAACACATCATTAAAATTTTCATTGCCGTAGATAAAGCATGCTAAACATGAGGCTATAAATACGTAAAGTTATATAGCTTAATTTTACACAAGAGACTGGAGAATATTTTCAGATTTTAATTCCTAAACAGCAGATAACTTTTAACAGGTTTAATCCTGAATGATACCATTTAGGAATCTGTGGCAAACACAGCAAGATATATTCAGTGATGCCTATTATACCCCAATGATTAAATGCATTGTATAGGCAAACGCATGCTGTCTTCATTTATTATATTCTGTGGACAGAATTTAATACTTCTTCTCTTTAACTTTCATCACTAAATGGCAAAATAAATTTACAGAAAGAAACTAGCTGCCTACAGGTTAAATGTAGATTACTTTCTTATTTTGGGGGTTATAAAGGGATAAAAACCAAAGGAAACATCTCAACACTAGTATTATTGGAGAATGAAGCTTTTTTGAGAGAGAATACAGATGATTTCTAGAGGTCGGCAGATGATTTCTAGAGGTCGGCACCAAATAAAATTTCAAGGAGGATTTAACATTAATCAACTATCTTAAAACTTTTTGGAACTATAAAAAAATGTTTGATTTTAACCAACTATTCCCTCTTGCTGAGTCCATCGTTTACTCACTGTTCTATATGATTGCCACTTTGAATTAAACACCTTTTCACACCATTTGTGGTGCAGATGGCAAAGTGCTCTGCAAATGACAGAGCTGAAACCCCAGGAGCTCTGAGCAACGCACTGGAAATACATCACAATAAGCAGATACCTATTATCTACTCTTGACTTGTCTGTAATCTCCTCCTCCAAATCCTTGACTGTCTGCTCTTGCCTTTGGCTTTTCTCTCAGGATACATTACCTCTGCACCTTTTTTAGAGAGCTCTGGAGAGGAGATCTTTGTCAATGTCTAGACAACCTTCCGTAAAGTTCAACAGTTTGACAATTTGCACCTCTCACTGCCTGGCAGCCAGCAGTGGTTATCGTCTCTTCCGTGCTCTCAACTGTGAACATGTTTGGCAGTGGTGTGAGAGAAAGAGCTGTTTAAAACAGCTGTAGAGCAAGTCCTGTGATGGTCCCTGTGCCCCTGGGCCATCCAGATTCTGCCAATTTCTGCTCTGGAAGGTGGGTGCAGGAGCAGAGACATCGCCCCACCTCTCCTTCATGTGTCCTCCTGACCCTGTGGCATTCACACCTGCACTCATCCCTTTCTCAGCTTTCACATCTTGCTCGCAGCTTAAACCCATCACCAGATTTTCAAATGGTCATTTCCTAAGCAAATATCAACAATTGTACTCTATCCACCCTTCTCGTTCTCACTGTCAAGCATCTTTGACAGTTAACCATATTCTTCTCCATGATATATTCTCCTCTGTGTTACATTGCCTTCCAAGTCTGAGCCCTTTCCTATGTTTCCTCCTAGCTTTTTAGTCACTTGTTATCCTATGTGTTTTTAAGGGTTCAGTCACAACTCTTCATTCTCTATACCTTCTTAGGTTAGCTTCAATTGTAGATGCAGATTTAACTCTGATTTTTTTTTGCAGGCAATGTACTACTTTAATTCCATATTCCAAAAGTATATCTTAAATTCTCAGCTTGTCTCTTTAACATAAATAAGTAGCACTTCAGCTTTCTTTCTTTCTCCCAACCCATTTGCCATCCCTCACCTCCCTTCACACTTCAATGCTTACTTTGGCATCATCAGATTTTGACAAATCTTATCATCCACAAATCAAGGTTATGTTAATACTTGCAGATTTTTTGTATACTGTTTTAAACTGTAGCCTTTGATAAAATGGCAGCTTGCCATCTCCTTGCATCACCTTTCTCAGGTTTAAGTATAGAATAATTTTCAACCATCCTCCTTCAGCATGCTGCTCAAGGAAGTTCATCCTGGCTTCCCTTCTGCCCGTTTCTCTTGTGGTTATGTCTTCTCCATTATATCAAACATACACTACTTGTTTTCATTCCCAGGCCTCTCCAAGTGTATATCTGTTGTTGCATGTAACGGAAAAACTTTGGCTCCTCCTTCTAAAGTTTAATTTTCTATTAACTCTTCTTTTTATTGCACTATTCTATAAATACCTGGCTTTATTGTCGTTTAAATCCATCTTAAAAATCTTTCTTTTTAGACACATCTTTAATGAAAAAGGGACTTATAGGAAAGATGGGGACAGACTTTTTAGTAGAGCCTGTTGCAATAGGACAAGAGGTAATGGTTTTAAACTAAAAGTACATAGATTCAGCTTCATCAAGGGCATAGATTCAATGCCTCTATGCAAATCCACGTAGCATGGGGAATAAACAAAATGAGTTGGAGATGTGTGCATGCCTGCTGGGTTATGATCTCCATGGCATCATGGAGACATGGTGGGTCGGCTTCTATGACTGGAGTGTTGGAATGAAAGGCAACAGGCTCTTTAGGAAGGACAGGCAGGGGAGACAAGGAGAGGGTATCTCTGTCTATGTCAATGACCAGCTGGAGTGCGTAGAGCTCCACCTGGGGGTGGGTGAGGAGCCAACTGAGAGCTTATGGGTCAAGATTAAAGGGCAGGGACAGGGGACACTATAGTGGGGATCTGCTTCAGGCCACCAGACCAGGAAGACCGAGCAGATGAGGGCCTCTATAGACAGATAGCAACAGACTCATGTTCACAATGTTCCTCAGGGGTCGGTTACTGGGATCCGGCGCTGTTTAACATCTTTGTCGGCAACATGGATGGTGGGATTAAGTGCACCCTCAGCAAGTTTGCCGATGACATGCTTTACATGAGTGAGTTATTATTGTGTTATCACAAGGATCTGGAGGCACAAAAGTGAAATCCATAATGGACGCTCCTATGTCTAGGTTTCAGAACAGAACTGGAAGCAGATCTTGGCTTACTGGGGAATTCTCAGAGACAATTCGTACAAGCAAGTCACTGCTTATGGACATAAGTGACTGTTTATGGGCACTTCATGTGGGAGTGGACTACTCTGCTGTTTCATACAGAAGGGAATGAGCTCAAAGAAAATACTAAGGGAGAGGGAGAACTGTATGAAAAGTTAAAAATACCCTGCCATCTTTTTTGCGTGAAAAATACCAATCAACAACACTGAAGAAAGAAAGACAAGATCCTTTCTGTAGATTTTAAGAAATGGAATAGACCTGAGTCCAACTAAATCTACAGATAGAAGCAATAAGTTAAACCTGTTACTGTGGAAAAATTGTATAAACTTATACAATTGAAAAAATGCTTGCAAAAGTATTTCTATCAATCACATCTATAAAAACTGACACAAAAAGACCACCTTCCAAAACACTCTTGTTTGTAAGGACTTACAGTTAATAATGTATTATACCTTTCCAAGAAATCTTTTTGACAAAAGTGGTATGTGATATGAGCATATTGTACTGCATCCCCTTCTCCAGTATAAATACAGCTTCTGAGAAAAGGAATCATTAAAAAGTCATTTAAAATATGGGGGTTTGTTTGTTTTTCAGATCTGTGAGAAAATTATTGACTTCATATTGAAGCAAAAAAGGGAGAGAGAAGTGCAACTAACATTTGTAGTAGGTACTGATATCTGTAGTAAATAATCTGGAAAAGAAATTTAGAACTGCAACCACAGTAAGTAGCAGTGACTTCATTTACAGCAACGAGTTAGTGAAGTATCTTGGAGGTCATTTTTATCAAACTCCTGCCTCAGTGAGACAGGTTTCCTCTTCCTTTGTATGACATACATGGATCCCCGTTAGGAAGAGAGACCTGCATAAAACTATGCAAATGATACCTACTTTTCTCATAGGAGTGTCTGTGTTCTTTTCTGCTGTATTCTGCCACAGGATTCTTCTCCTAAAAAAAGTCTGAGCAGGTTCAGTCCGAAGTCTTCTAATGCTTAATGAAACAGTCTGCATCTTCTTTTCAGGAAGTATTGTCTTCTGCTGCTTCACATTGTGTAAGGATATAATTGTCAGAATTGGTTTTTCTGCTTGTCTGTTTTAAAGAAAATAGTGGTAGGGAAATCTCATATCTTGTTGGTTTCAAGCCTCTCTGTCAGCTTTGTTCAAGTCTAGAAATTAATCTGAAGTAGTACGCACCATTACTTGCTATCCTAAGAGGATGGAAACCCTCTTTTTTCTAAGATCCCTCATCTGCCCATTCACACTCTAGGAAAGACTGACTCCTATTGCATACTTCTTTTCAAGATCAGCACATAGATGGTTTCAGACATGATCTACCAGCCAGTTACAGCTGAGGCCTAAGGACAGGCAGCTTGGTACTGAAACAGGGCAGATGCTACTGAGCGTGGCTCCATCCACAAAGAAAATCTAACGAGAGAGGAGATTCTCCAGGAGCAGCAAAGGTCTATAGCACCTCATGCCCTGGGAGACACCAGCTGTCTTCCTCTGGCTGCCAAACACTTAAGTTTCTCCATGAGTCTCTTTCTCAGATTCCACAACTGGAGTAACATAGGTCAAGTAATTTATGCCGTGCAGATATGGAATTACACATTGGTCTTAAACTACTTATTTTAGAATGATAGTAATAATCTGAAAAATAGTGCAAGTTTTCATGTAAGATGTGCTATTATTGTTACTGAAATGAAGCCATATTGATGTCAATGAAGAGAAATAGTATGATTTATCTGTACCTAAACATCTACTACAGCATGAAATTAATTATTTCCCAGAAGCATTTATTTCTCTTTACTGACTATAGAAAAAGAATGTAAGGTGATTCAAATGTAGTAGTCCGGACAACAAATATTATACTTGGATAAATGAATCTCAGATTTGTGAGGCAGTGAACTTCATGTGTTTAGCTACAGCTCGCTTGAGACAAGCCCCTTAGTCAGATTAACCATAACTTACAAACTGGTTTAGCAGTGCTTTACTTCTAATTATTCAGCTCACACATCTGTGGCTGTGTCAAGAAAGTAAAAGAAATACTCCTTGCTCAGCCCAAGACTCCTGGTTGTATCAAGAAGATCTGTGCATTGTAACTGCACAACTGCATTGGACCCAGCCAAATCTCTTACCTAGACTCTGCACCAGACAGGAATTACTGTTCAGTCATGCCCGTCTCTGCAGTGGGAGGTCCTCCAGTATTCATGGCCAGACATGCAGAACACCCACCTCTTTTGTCTCTTTGGGATGAGCCAGTGAAAGGATGTAGCTGGGGAGTAGAAGGGTCTTACCATTAATTTGATCATGAATGGCAGTAAGTTTATTAGCCAATGGCTCACTGTTTAACAGCATGAACTCAAGAGCAGAATCTCCATCTGTCAGTACCTTGTATTGCTGAGACAAAACAGATGGCAAAGCTAATGGAATTGAAATTAAACCTCCCAGTCTAGGTATAGACCTAACTGCATCACCTTTTACTGCCTTACGATTGGCTGTAGAGGGATAAGAAAAGCTTGATATTCTGTAGCTGTAAAGCACCTAAATAAGAGGAATGGGAAGGAATACTACTGCATTCCTCAGGCCACAGGAGAAGAGCCATGAACCTGGGAAGATGCCTGACATCATTGATAAGTTCTCAGCCTTTATTAAAGCATGAGCCTTTTTTTTTTTTTATAAGTGTGTCTATGCTGAAAGAGAAAATTATGTTTCTAACTCACATAAGCCAGGCTCAGCTGCAAAATGGATAGGTGCTTTCATCCATTCCTGCAGTCTTAGCCGTATCATTTTAAAAGATTGATTTTTCATCAGAGCTCAACATTAAATTTGATCACAGACAGTGTTAAAATTAAACAGATTTCTTTTTAAAGGAATGACGTTATATAAACGAAAACCAAAGCCACTTCCCGCAATGTTCTGGATTGTTTAATGTATTTTACACTGAAAAAACACCTGGCATATGTATTATATTTTCAACTCCCAGCAGTCTGAACAGGTAAAATTAAGTTAATAATTCCTATCAACATGAAAACTTAAATGTTATTTGCAAAGGCTTGTTCTCTTTCTAATTCTTAAAAATCTATATAGATGAAAAATTAATTGGCGCTATAGAGATAAATTATGTAAATTTTGAGACTGTGATATTTCTTACCTTGCAGCAGGAACTAGACATTTCTTTATAGAAACTGAACTCACCATTAATTTCGAGTAATTAATAAGAGCTCTGTATTGAAGTTCAAAGTTTTTAAAGATTTGGAATATTTTACCTGTAGTACAATCAGATCTTCAACATTATTTGCACCACAAAAACCTTAAGCATAACAGCATAACGTAATTCCCGATTTATAATTAATTTTGTAATTCATTACAGAACATGAGATTTTTTTATAGGTGTGGCCTAGTGTAGAGTAGTCTTGATTGTCAGAAATTTCACTGAATCTAGTAATTATAAAATGTGTGTGATTGCCCTTCAAAATCTGCTTTATGGAAATTAGTTAATACAAATCTGTGTTTTGGGGTTTTTAATAGTTTTTTGTTTTGTTTTCTTCCTTGATCACAAAGAATTGACTGTAAAATTTTACGCTGGCTTAAAAGTACTAGAAATAATACGTGGATTTTATTACTCCTGTCACTCTTTAAAGTGAGAAATTATATTTCCTTTTTTACCATCTCTTTCTAACAAAGTACAGCAGCATTGTGAAAAAAACCTGCAGCATGGCCTTTTTTTTTTTTTTTTTAGTTTTTTGCTGGTTAATTCTTTCTTACACCATTGGATCATTCATCTGAGTAATTTTATTATTTCTGTAATGACTAGAATAGGCTCTGAAATGAAAGACTACTCCCTGTAAAAAGATACAAAGGTTTTTGTCTCATATTTCTTTATGGAAAAAGATCCAGTTTCATCTCACCAACTTTAGCTGCTTAAAAGTTAGATTTCTTGCCTGAGTTACTGAGATTGCCTCAGTAGTGGAAGATGCCTATCTTTAGCATAGAAGAAGCTTAGAAAACTAAAATGTTGTAGCCTCCTTATTTTGGAATGGCTAAAGTTAGGGGACAGGACTCCCATCCAGAGTCATAACTTTTAAAAATCACAGTATTGTCATGGCTTGGAGTGTAATATTTTCCTAGTGCAACATTCAAATACACTCTGGACACTACACAAGAAGGGTTCTGCAGTACTGTGGATTTAATTGAGACATATGATTTCCTAAAGGAAAATATCCATCTGTCCTGGTTTCAGCTGAGAGGGTTAATTTTCTTCATAGTAGCTAGTATGGGGCTGTGTTTTGGGTTTGTGCTGGAAACAGCATTGATAATACAGAGGTGTTTTTGTTGTATGGACCTGTTGTTGTTGAGCAGTGCTTACACAGAGCCAAGGCCTTTTCTGCTTCTCGCACTGCCCTGCCAGCGGGATGGCTGGGGGTGCACAAGGAGTTGGGAGGGGACACAGCCAGGACAGGTGACCCAAACTGACCAAAGGGATATTCCATGCCATATGACGTCATGCTCAGCATATAAGGGGCTCGGGGAAGAGGAAGGGGGGGTGGCGGCATTCAGAGTGATGGTGTTTGTCTTCCCAAGTAACCGTTACGCGTGATGGAGCCCTGCTGTCCTGGAGATGGCTGAACACCTGCCTGCCCATGGGGAGTGGTGAATGAATTCCTTGCTTTGCTTTTCTTGCATGCACGGCTTNGATGCCCATCATGCCATCTGATTCCTAAGAACTGGATTTCCTGCGCAGGCCCCTTAACCTTACTTCATTTTATGGAGAAGCCAG
Organism: Aramus guarauna; assembly: GCA_013400195.1. Taxonomy (NCBI): domain Eukaryota; kingdom Metazoa; phylum Chordata; class Aves; order Gruiformes; family Aramidae; genus Aramus; species Aramus guarauna. Next base: position 58,089 of record VXBL01007694.1, read on the forward strand.
CCTGCAGCAGGATTTCGATTACCATATTAATGTCCCCATATTCATGTCCACCATATTAATGATGAGTTTTGTGTTTCATTTAATTTTGGGATGAAACATGAACTATATTTTACAAAAAATATAGAATAATCTATGCTGATGAGAGGTTAAAATGTATTTTAGGCTGCAAGTATTTTACAGCTGCAAAGATTAATATTAGTTTAGTTTAGTTTAGTTTAGATTTGTTTTTATCATCTGCTATGACACATAGCAGAAAAAGAGGGCTTTTAATCTTTCCTGAGTAGTCGTACCTCAGAATTTATAACTGTGCTAAAACTCTTAGGGGAACCTGTTCAGAATTGCAGTGAGAGGATAACTATGGTTCTCCCTGCCTCCTGGCCCAAAGGTCAAGCCATGAGGAAGTTTCTGATAGCACTTACCTTAATTGAAACTGAATCACTGTACTGTTTCAAGACTATTTTTGGCTTGCCCATGTTACTTCCTCCTTAACTCCTGTAAAATCACATCCCCATCCCTCCTGATAATGTTTATCTTGAATTTGTGTGTAAGTTTGGAGTGAGATTTTGGTGTGTTATCACCTTTTTATAACTCATCTTATCTCTACTTCCTCACCTTTTTTTTTTTT
>VXBL01007695.1:811-13220 GCA_013400195.1 Aramus guarauna
GGCTGCAGGGGAATCTCTGCTCCGGCGCCTGGAGCACCTCCTCCCCCTCCTTCTGCACTGACCTTGGTGTCTGCAGAGTTTCTTACATCTTCTCACTCCTCTCTCCAGCTGCAAAAGCTCCCACTAGGTTGTGTTTTTTTTTCCCCTTCTTAAATATGTTATCACAGAGGTGCTACCACTGTTTCTGATTGGCTTGGCCTTGGCCAGCGGTTGGTCCGTCTTGGAGCCGGCTGGCATTGGCTCTGTCAGACACAGGGGATGCTTCTAGCAGCTTCTCGCAGAAGCCACCCCTGTAGCCTCCCTACTACCAAAACCTTGCCACGCAAACCCAATACAACATCTTTGGCAAGAAACCATGTTGTTGTTGTTTGGTCCTTGTTACTCCTCAAGGAGCATAGGGCTGCAACAACACTATGCCACCGAACACGGTGAGAAACCATGTAGTTGGTAAGAAATTTGTGTGTACTTCTATTGTAGAGCAGTGTGTGAGGAATACTGGGTTGCCCTGCCTATTCTGAAAGTTTTGCATCAGGCATTTCAAGCTTCTGAATTTCTTTTTTCTATGGAGTCTCAGAAAAAAAACTTTGCAGAGATAGTGCACAAAGTGAAATCCCTGGTATTATTTTGCAGTCAATTTTTTTCATCCTTGTGGTTCAACCCCAGACAGCAACTAAGCACCACACAGGTGCTCACTCACTTCTCCCTGGTGGGATGGGGGAGAGAATCGGAAGAGTGAAAGTGAGAAAAATCATGGGCTGAGATAAGACAGTTTGATAGGTAAAACAAAAGCTGTATGCACAAGCAAAGCAAAACAAAACAATGAATTCATTCACTACATCCCAGAGGCAGGCAGGTGTTCAGCCATCTCCAGGAAAGCAGGGCTCCATCACACGTAGCAATTACTTGGGAAGACAAAAAGCCATCACTCTGAATGTCTCACCCTTCCTTCTTCTTCCCCCAGCTTTATATGCTGAGCATGATGTCATATGGTATGGAATACCCTTTGGTCAGTTTGGGTCAGCTGTCCTGTCTGTGTCCCCTCATAACTTCTTGTGCACTCCTAGCCATCCTGCTAGTGGTGTGGTGTGAGCAGCAGCAAAGGCCTGGACTCTGTATAAGCACTGCTCAACAATAACAAAAACATCTCTATATTATCAACACTGATTCTAGCACAAATCCAAAACATCGCCCCATGCTAGCTACTATGAAGAAAATTAACTCTATCCCAGCCAAAACCAGCAGAATCCCCCAGAAGAAAGACCACAGTAGAGGAGTATCCATTGATGTGCAAAGCTGAGAATCTGGGGCAAAACAAGAGTAAAGGTTAGCCCTGCACTCTCCCCTAAACCTATTCAGAGAGAATCCCAATTCTGTTTCTCACCTCTGAAAGTCAGAAATTGTATCTGGGGACAGAGAAGAAGAACGGGCTTAGGGATATATATTCGATAATGAGAAATAAAAATGCTCTGTGTCTAGACTTTAAATAGAAATGACAGGCTATACCCACAGGTGATGCATAAAATTAGTGATACTTTAAAAGAGGTATGAGCCTAAGCTGGGGAAATAAGCAGTCTTGCAGTGGTGGAAGTAGCTGTAAATTACCTCATTTTTATAATAACTAAAATGTACTTGGGCCTGATCTAAAATTTGCATCAGTCGAACTAAAGGTGTGATGTTGCACAAATTTAGTTAAACTATTTGATTTATGCAGAACATTGAATTATAAAGTAATTTATGTTTAATTACACCTGAATCCTCTGTAGTCCCACTTGATCTCTTGGCAAATACCAACTATATTTGGTAAAACATAAACCTAAATTTTCAACTTCTGCACTACTCAGGATGATCTTTGACTGGCTTAGGAAACGGGAAAACCTTCCTCTTTGAATCCTTGTTTTAAAGGACAGCAGGAAAAATTCACCATAGACACATATTTGCAGGTGGGATATCTCAGTATGGGTATTCCTTATGTGTGTATCTGATTGCCCTTGTAAATACACTGTTAAATCATGATAGCTGTAGGCACTTACCATTAGCCAAACTTTATACAGACTGGCAGTACTGGAAGAGTTGTGTTATGCTTATAATTAAATCTATGCAAAAAACTATTCATGTAATAATTTATATAAGAGCTTACTCTATTTATCACCAGATAACCTAATCTGTGGATGAAATTGTGTAGATTTATAGACGGCTGGAATTGTGGATGCGATGAGCTAAAAATAAATGTCCAGCATTTTCTTCAAGCATGTAGATTTCTTTAGCTGTTACTCCATTTGCTTTTGGTACTTTTATTTTGTCTGACAAATCATTTGGTATACTATTAATTACAAAGTTTAGAAAAATAATACATAGAAGTTATTACCACTAATTGAGTTTCAGGCATGGTGGGAATGCAAAGAAAAAGAAAAGGAAAAAAAAAAAAGGAAAAAGGAAAAGGAAAAGAAATAGAAAAATGGAAGTTAGGATAAATTAGTGTTTCAGGAGCTCAGAAGGTTGTTGCTAGAATCAGTCTGAATCCTTATCAGAGTTTTCAGAGATGACCACATGGAGGATGAGGCCTCTTTTGATATTGGCTCATCATGTAAGTACAAACACAGGAACAAGTTGCTTTTCCCTCCTCCTTTACCCTCAAACATCTGTGAACAGCCACACACCATCATCTTCATATCTCTGGATAGTTTTATGGTTATTTCATGTTAGAATGCAAAACTGATAACATATACTGTACAAGCTTGCTGAACCATAATAAGCTTCCTGAAAGTTTTTGATAAAAATTGAATCTTATCCTTTTTCAGTATAACTTGCCTATTGATGCAAATAAACCCTTAATGGCTATAGCAGGAATAGAAGTACGCTAAACCCAGTTCATAGTTCAGAGATTGTGCCCAGAATATAGGCCTGTAACTAAGAAATGCAATCTTTTGACTTCTTTGAAAGAAAAAGTTGTTTGTGATTTTAATGCACAGCTGATTTTTCAGCAAAATGTGAAAAAGACATTTTTGATGCTGGAAAACTTATATTGTGATCTCTGATCTTTTATTGGAAGTCCTTTATTTATATCTTTAGAGTATAACAGTATCCTTTTATCAAATAATAACAAAAGATCTAAAGATAAGAGCAAGACCGAACATATTTCAAGAATATTTAGTGGAATATCAGAAGATTCATAGGAGTAAGTCCTATCAAAGGGTTATATAAATTTCAACCGTCATGATATATGTTCTTGCTCCCAGGCTTTGTATAAGTGGCAGAGGGCTCTGAGAGGTTCATTTGACAAATAGCTGCTGTCATTACTAGGGGAACAGAAACTGTTGGGTTTTGGGACTTCTTTTTATTCCTTTTCTTTCATGGGAGATCACTGCTCTCACAGCAGAGTGCAAAATGCAATATATGGATACTCCTGAGCTGCCTCAGTGTGAAATCAAACAGCATAGTGGACTCTAGTGGATGTCTGTGAATGCCAGTGGATTCCAGTAGAAACTAGTGGGAATTGCTTTTAAGTTAAGCCACTTACAATTTGTACTGAAGAAGTTGAAGAATGCTCTTAACATAAAACCAGCAGCTGGGTCATACCAAAAGACTCACCTGGCCCTGGATCTTATCTCCAAGAGTGGCTACAAAGGGATAACTAGGGATAACTAGGCAAAGAACAGGGCAAGCATATATGACAGTTCCCCTTTCTAATCCTAAATAGGCTGTAAAAGGGAAATGCTGGACTTTTTAAGGGGGCCTTAAAAAATCCTCAAGCAGAACACTGTCTTCCCTAAACAAGGAGCTGTTAGTGCTGTGATAATCCTGTAAGAAAATGAACAATGAAGATACTTATAAGAGGAAAGAAATGTATTTACTAACCACGTTCACATAATACCTTTACTGCATTTACAATAAGTCTTTGCATTTTGGGGGGATACCCAAAAGTTACAAGGGGAGAGGTGAGCATTATAATTTTTTTTTCCAATTCTTCTTTGAACCATTGGCCTAACAGTTTTTATTAAAGATAGTTCAATTTATAAATTGTTGCAAGACACTGTGGTAGAAAGAATACCAGAAAACCATATAAATTAGACAAAGTTGTAATCTGTGTTCAAACCAGTATGCACTGTATGCTCTAGAGTCTTTAATAAATCTTTTCCAGCTATACGGTTCAGGAATATGGAAAAGAAAGTCCAATTCTTTCCACTCAAAATAAATCTCTGCTCATTTCACGATCCAGTTTTATAATCTCTGACATGAATGTATATGTGTTCATGCTTTTATACCAAGAAATGGGGAATCACCGTATATTTCAGCAGATGCTACATAAGTAGTCTGTAATGTTCATCAATATGAGTACCGTAATTCTCCTTCGATTCAGAAACTAAACAAGTCACTTAGGTTCTGTTGTGGTTTTTCCCCAGCTGGCAGCTGAGCACCACACAGCCGCTCGCTCACTCCTCCCCATCAGGATGGGGGAGAGAATTGGAAAAGTTAAAGTGAGAAAACTTGTGGGTTGAGATAAAGAAAGTTTAATAAGTAAAACAAAAGCTACTCACATAAGCAAAGCAAGGAATTCATTCACCACTTCCCATGGGCAGGCAGGTGTTCAGCCATCTCCAGGAAAGCAGGGCTCTGTCATGCGTAACAGTTACTTGGGAAGACGAACACCATTGCTCCCAATGCCGCCGCCGCCCCCCTCCCCTCTTCCTCTTCCCCCAAGCTCCTTATAAGCTGAGCATGACATCATATGGTATGGAATATCCCTTTGGTCAGCTGGGGTCAGCTGTCCTGTCTGTGTCTCCTCCCAACTTCTTGTGCACTCTCAGTCATCCCGCTGGCGGGGTGGTGTGAAAAACAGAAAAGGCCTTGACTCTGTGTAAGCACTGCTCAATAATAGGTCCATATAACAAAAACATCTCTGTATTATCAACACTGCTTCCAGCACAAATCCAAACCATAGCCCCATGCTAGCTACTATGAAGAAAATTAACCCTCTCAGCTGAAACCAGGACAAATACACAGCTGATCACAGGGAGCATCCTAGAAAAGGATGATCTATCATCCTGCCTTGGGTAAGGCTCTTCGCATTTAAATGAAGACCTTCTTGGCGATATCTGTATTGCTGGGCAGAAGTAGTCTCAAGGCCATATTTGAAGCCAAATGCATCACTGTGAATTTTGTTTTAGAGGGCCATCAAGGACAGCTCAACTCTAAAGGGGTGCATTTCTCCAATTGAAAGTACACTTTGATATGCGTTCTCTCTCTGAAATATGTACCAGGCTCTCATTAGCCCTTGAGATGATAGCAAGTGTTTGGTATTAGGCTTAACACATGGCTCAGGGTCATTTCTAGAGATGTATTTAGATCTCTTCCGGCAAAGGGAGATGAGATTTGTAAGCTATCTGAATTCAAGCTATTTACAAGGAAACATCTTTGTCGGTGACATGGACCGTGCGATCAAGTGCACCCTCAGCAAGTTTGCCAATGACACCAAGCTGTGTGGTGTGGTTGACACGCTGGAGGGAAGGGATGCCATCCAGAGGGACCTTGACAAGCTTGAGAGGTGGGCCCATGTGAACCTCATGAAGTTCAACAAGGCCAAGTGCAAGGTCCTGCACGTGGGTCGGGGCAATCCCAAGCACAACTATAGGCTGGGCAGGGAATGGCTTGAGAGCAGCCCTGAGGAGAAGGACTTTGGGGTTGTTGATTGATGAAAAGCTCAACATGAGCTGGCAGTGTGTGCTTGCATCCCAGAAAGCCATTCANTGAAAAAGACTGGATCTCTATAGCACCATTACCTTCAAGCACCCCTAGAATCTTTTAGTTCAGGGGACTAAAAATGAAGCCCTTAGGCACATCAAGAGCTTTTCTCCCTATAAGCACATATAAAACACAGAACCTATTGCACACATAAATTCAAGGTTGTCATAGTGGGTTTTTTTTTTCCACTACATGGTCAACCAAAGTATTTTAGCAAGTGTATTTTTGTCATTTATAACATAATTTTATATTTAATTTTTAAAAAAGGATTATTCTCTCCCCAAACAGTGTTGAGATATTTCTAAATATGATAGGTTTTTATTCTCAACTCTTCACTGACCAGATCAAGATATATCTTGGGGGGAAAAAAAACAAAATGCACTTTCAAACATGTCTATCCAAATGTATAGGTAACAAGAATCTCATCTTACAGCAATGCACTGCTCACAAAAGACTTGTAGCTATGTTTTCTGTATTTATTTCAGTTATATATCTCATGCTCAATCGGTAGAGCATGAGACTCAGAGCATACACACCATGAGATATGCTGTGGTTTTACCTGCGTGACCACGGAGAAGATATGAAGAAAATTAACTCTCTCAGCTGAAACCAGGACAAATAGCAAGATTCCTGGAATCAATCCCAAATACCTCTGAATATATATAGCAATGTTAAATTGAATTTGAATATAAATATTTATTTAAACAAAAAAGTGTCTTTGCCAATCCTATCAGTTGTTGACTGACATACTAAAAGATTCAATGGCCTAAAGTAAAGAGTGCTTAATGCTTTAGCTAACTACTTCCATGGTCAGCAAAGACTAACAAACTGATTAAGACATGTAGTAATATACTCTGCACTCAATAAATGTGTGATCCTGTCAAGAGGTTCTGAGACACAGCTGCTCAAATGGTTTATACATATTATCAGAATTCACAGTAGAATTCCCATCTCTGCTAAAAAGACTTCTACTTGCAGGAAAAAAAAATATGCTAAGGATCTGCATACTACTTTCCATGTAAGTTTCTTTTCTAAAAAGTTGCAGATCATAAAAAAGTAAAAAAAAAAGTCATCAAATAAACTCACTATTTTTGTTTGAATGGGGTTCCCTCTGAAAAATTATTTTATGTAATAAAGCAAAACAGGTAAGTCAAACTATATTGGGAATTCTGCCAGAAATTCTAATCACAGAGGGTCAGGAATTTTTTAACTGGAGCCAAAGCTTTTCCTGGTAATATGCCAGTTTTGACAAAATTACTATTGGAAACATTTTCTCAGCTCCAGCAGTGGGTGTAGGCAAGAAAATGTAATTGCCTGGGACAGGGAATGAATAACTTGTTGGTCTGAGCAAGCAGCTGGGTTTTGCAGAGCCCATCTATCTTTGCTTTGCTTGATTTAGAGCAGGGAGTTGAACCCATGTGAGGGCCCTAACCAGGCAGTTATAAGCTGTCTTTCTTCTTAGCTTGATGAGTATTTAATCAGTTATACACAGTGAAGCAGCTCCAGCCACAGAGAGGCAAGTCTTCTACACCAGAATAGTCCCCAGCCTAGCCATCATACAGCAATGTGAGCATTCCCGAGTGTGATTCAGGCAGGATCTGATTTGAAGGCAGGTCTTCCAAATCCCATGAGAATACCATGAGCATGAGGCAATTGGCTATGATATGTGTCTGTCTGTTCAAAAGGTTATTTTTGGTCCTGATGCAGAATGGGGGAAAAAACTCTCTCTTCACAATCTGTCCTTTCAAAAGGATAGACTCTCCCTGTTCTCCATACCACTGTGTTTGCAGAAAAGGTTGAGCAGAACCTGTCACAATATCTATCCATGAAGACAGATGATGTGGCTAAGGTAACACCTGGCTGCATCTGCTGCATAGCTTGCTCGGTGACTGTGGTTTATTCATGTGGTTTATTCATCTTATAAATTAATTTGCTGCAGAAGTAGGAACTTCAGAATAGTAATAAAAAATATTAATCCAGGCTCAACATTACAAATGCCTGTTTTAATTAAGTAGACATACCCAGAAATGCACACCAAAGCAGCAATTACCCATGCGCGTATATGATGAACAGGAAACAAGAGAAACTTGCTCCCTGTGTGTCACATGGCAGTGAGCAGCGCTGCACCGCCCAGGACACTCTCCCGCGCTCCTTCCCCGCTCGCCGACGCAGGATGGCGCTCTCGGTATGAGCAATTAACCCCGGGCGGGGGGGGTCAGGTTGACAACGTATTTTGAGAATAGAGTTTCTCTCTCTGAATGCCTGTATTCCGAAGGTTTACAGCTCCGGTTTTCAATACGCTGATATATTCTGCTACTCCCCGAACCACTGTAGCATTCACTTGCCCAAAGACTGTAAAAGGATCTCACAAATAAGTGTTCACTGTATTTAGTGGGAAGTTTCAGTATGACTGATGACAAACGCGACTACCTTTTTAAGGGGGTGTGCTTATTTTGTTATAACTATTGTTAAAAGAAATTTCACATACTTATATGTAGAAATCTAATTCCACTGTAGCTGTGCTTCATATTAAAAAAATGTGTACAGCGTTTATTTGAAATGGTGAATGCCAGCCACAGGTCTGACTTCTCCATCTCACACGGCATGCAGCCAGCCCTAAGTGACCATTACTATGAGGACTGTTGATTCTGCAGGCTGATCCTGTTCTTTCAGTCCTCGGAGAAGTCCCAGGGTAGTTTTATTCTTTGACCTTTTGTAACCATAGGATAGAGGCCATGAAACAAAAGCTATAGAACCAGTTTGAGATAATTAGTTTTGTAACCAAGGTAATAAGTAATGGAACTAACTGACCATGGCAAGGTACAGTGTTGCTATGTTCCATGTACAGTCCCTACCAAACTGAACAATAGATTCGGAGATATTAATCTTATGAAGCAGGTGCGTGCACAAAGATACTGCGCATGCCTGCAAGAGGAGGGTCATCCAGCAGACATGGGTGAGCGACCACCGATGACCACCAGAGACCCCTTGAGGACCACCGACTCAAATCACTGAGCATGCGTGACGGGGAGGAGAAGATGTAAATGAATTCCAAGAAATTATTATCATGGGACTGCCTTTTCTGAGAAAAACAATGAATATGCATATTTTGATCCTATATAACCTGTGTGTTGGTGATCACCTGGCATGCACGTTGGGTGGAGCTATCCCCCGTGCATCCAGCGCTGCAATAAAGAATGCCTGCCTTTTAACACTACATTGGTGTTACGAGGTTTATTCCCGGTTTTCGGTGACACTTTCACTGCAAATCATTTCACAGTTCAGCCAACTATTATATATTCACCAAAAGAATGACACCTACTACCTCCATCTCAGGAGGAAAACGTGCACATGCACACACACCACTTAGGAAATACTGTTAGCAGAAGCTTGAAATCTTAGAATCTAGATTCAGGAATGATTTTCCCCCCTCTTTTTTTGGCTATCGGAAATTAACTTGGCGGTTACGAGAGCAAGTCTCAGATTCCACCCTCTCCCTCCCCCAGCAGCTTCTATCCCCACACCACCATTAGCTTCACTGAACAAACGATCCTGCAGATCGTCGAACTAGCCTGTACCATTTGCACCTTTCTCCTGCTTCCGACGCGTACGCCAGATTGGGCTGCCGATCCCGCGATATGACGACCGCATCCGGATCGCCCCGTTCCCCCCTCCCGCTCCGCCCAGTGCCACCAGGTTCCTCGCCGCAAATGAAAGTGAAAGCACGATGTGTGGCACCGCGCGCTGTGCGCGGGCAGGGCCGGGCCCCCGCTCCGCTGCGGTGCAGCCCCAGTGTGGCCGCGCTGCGGTCGTTACTCAGCTCAGCTGCCGCTCGCTGTGCAGGTTTCAGAAACCGCCTCCCCAGCGCCGGCCGCTCAACTCCCGTTAGCTGGAAATGATGGGGGTTTGTTATTTTTCTTTTAATAAAACTCGTTATGGAGCGCGAGCCGGGCTGCCGGCGGGGAGGGGACCGCCCTGGCCCACCGCCAACCAAACAGTGCCTGCCCGGCGCCAACCAACTAGCACACCAGCGGCGAGACTGGACTCCTCGCTGGCGACGCTGCTCCTGCCTCACCCCGCGGCACCGGGTGGGGGTCGTGTCGGAGACACCTCCCCCACCCCCTCGCCGCGAAGTGCGCGAGGCCTCACTCCCCTCCCCCGTTGTTTTTCGTTACCCCGACTGTACCCCTACCCCCCTAACGCCATGTGACGCAGCGCGCATGCGTGGCCACACCGCCGGCCCGGGGCACATCTGCAGACTGACGTCAGTGTGCTCTGCGCCGTCCTCCGGGTGAGGTTGCCAAGGTTCCCTGTTGCTGTGCTCGGCTTGGAGGAGGTCTGGGGCTACTTAAACCAAAGTTTCCTGAGTCTTTCCTGCTTTGCCTGCCTTCCCCTCCCCCAACTCAGATGATATTCACATGGTATTTTGCACAGAGGAGACTACTCAAGAAGAGGGTACCCACTCCAATATAAGCCTATTTTTTCCTTCCCTTCCTTCCCTTCCTTTCCTTCCTTCCCCTCTTTTTGTTGAAAAGACAGAATGTGCAGGGTGATAGCTTGGGCGAATTGATGGCATCCTTCCTCCTTCCAAGCTAGACTGTTTTCTAAAAACCCCTTTTAGGAAGGCTAGAGAATTTTATTCTGTTGGAGAATATAACTCTGATGGTTGCTTGCACAGAGGGGAAGAGCAGAGAGGAATACGGGAATCGTCCTGTGCAATCTCTATTGTTTGAAACTTTATATCAGAAATTGAAGATGAAAACGGTAAGGAAGATTTCACGCTATTCAATGGAACTTGCTTTTCTTGTGTCCTGAATAATGGTGCGCGCAAGGCTTTGGGGAGCGGGGGGGGAGGTTTATATTTGCATTAGGCGAGGTGGATTTAGAGTAATTTCAAAGAGAAACCTTTGAGGATGGGGGAAGGGGGTGCGAGGATTTTCAACCGAAAAGAGTAGTGATTTATGAAATATGGTCTTGAGTAGTGAAAATTTCTTTTAGATTTTTTCATACTTTAATACTAAATCGTTGGTAGAGGGAGAAAAAAGAAAATCAAAGGAGCCCCCAAACCCCAACGACAACCCACAGCTAATCTGGATTGTTTTAAGTTTAAAAAGCCCAGCGTTTGGTCGTGCCGTGTCCAGTGTGTGCTTTTGCGATCGAACAAGTGCATATTTTGTAGCGGAGCTCGGAAGGTCGGCGCGGCCGCGGTCCCGCAGCCCGATGCTGGCAGAGATGTCGGGCTCTCGCCGGGCTCATCAGGAAGATGGAAGCGTTTTGCTTTACTTCGAGCCGCTTGGGATTTGCCAGACTTAACCCCGCGGAGACGTATCTATCCGTGTGTGTCTGTCTCCGTAACGGCCCGGGGTTCAAAGGGACTTTGGTGGGGGGAGGTAAGTGGGCTTTCGCTCCCCGGCGATGTGTGTACGGATTTTGTCTTCGCTAATTTATTTCATTGTTGTACAAGAGGGGAGAGAGAGACAGATTGACTATTGCTTTTGTTTGGGCTGCCGGTGCAACGCGTTTGGGCCAAACGCCAAGTGTCTGGGTCACACGCGTTTTACCCAAATAGATTCAGCGCTGCTGTCTGGAAACGGGCTGCTGAAACTTTAGGATCAACTCCGCCACTGCAACCAGACTCTTCCCTTCAGTCTCTCTAGGGAGGAGGGCGTGGTTTGCTCCCCCCCNGGCGGCCCGCCCCCTTCCCCCCCCCCCCCCCCCCCGAATTTTCTTTGAGGGATATGTGTCTGGTGACTTCCAACTTATTTCAATACTAGTATTTCTTGCTAAGTTTGGTTTTGATTGTTAGGTTTGTTTTTTGATTTTTTGGTTTAAAAAAAACAACAACCCCAACCGTTTTGTGTGTGCAGACGTGTGTTTGTCATATGCATGTGCGTACGTGTTGGGCTGTGTGTGNGTCGCTATTTACGCCTGGGGAGCTCCCAGGGGCACGGGCTAATCCCCGGCTTTTGAAGCTCTATAACGCTTTCCACGGTCAGCCCCGATACCTGTAATTGAATTTGTGTGATTGATGCCCGCCTTCCCCATTTCCTTAGCAAGCACTCGTACTGCGGGAGCGGGCGGCCGCGTCTTAACGCGGCGCTCCCCGCCGCCCGCCCGGACTGGGGAAGGCGGCGGGCATCTCGCGGTGCACGGCCCGGCGGCCGTTGCTCGTGGGGGCCGAGCCGTCGAGGTGGGACGTGGTGACCCCCTCCTCCCTGCCTGCCGGGGAGCGGCGGAGCCGTTTCCCGCTCGACGCGTTTGTCGCTCCCCTCGATCTGTCGGTTCCACCCCGAAGCGTAACCCTCGTTTGGTCTTGTGTGATCCGGAGCTGCTGTTTCGTGTTGTTTCGGCGCCTCGGCTGCTACCACGAGACCTCGTCGCCGCCAAGCGCGCGAGAGCCTGGCGGTTCTGTGGTGGACACCCCTGGTGTGGATACCCCGGGGGCTGTGGGGCCGTGGTTGTCCCTAGGAGCGGCGGTGCAGGGAGGGGGAGGCGGGCACGTGTGGTGATGCTCTGCCTCGTTCTGGGGATAATGTTNGGCGGCCGGCTGCGCCGTACATGGGGGCGCGCACAGCAGCACTTTTATTCTTCACGCCTCGGTTTCTGATTAATACTCAGGGAGGAAAGATCCGTCCTTTCCCTTTGTACGTACCCGTATCTCTTCCCCCCC
>VXBL01007702.1:11163-21715 GCA_013400195.1 Aramus guarauna
AGGGGTCACGGTCCTCTCCTCCCCCCAGCTCCGGCTGTGACCCTCATCTTCCTGGCAGGAGGCTTGGCCCCCTTTTATCCCCTCCCCCAGGGTTTGGGGGATGCAGTGACCCCGCCACCCCCATACCCTCCCTCAAACCCTCCCATGGGGAGGGAGGGGAGTGCTGGGGAAGGGTTCCTGCGTGTCCCTGCAGGGAGCAAAGGCGCAGCCTGGGGTTACTGCGGCGGGCCAGGACACTGGGGGCCCTTTCCCAGAGGTGTCTGGATGCTTGGGGTGCTGCCCCCCCCAGCTGTAGGTCCCTGCGTGGGTGCTGCCCCTTCCCCAAAGCCTGAGCTGACTCTAGCACACAGACCTGCAGGACACTGCTGGGTCACCAGCCGTGGGTGCCGCAGCCCACCAGCTGTGGCCTTGACACCAAGATGTTTGCAGGGATAAGCAGGTGAGAGGTGCACGTGCCCCCCCGGCCAGTGCTAGTGCCCCCGGTTTCCCCTCCACCAGGGATTAGGGCCAGCAGCAGTTGTTTGCCTTTTAGCTGTGGTTCCTTGACAGTGTTTTATAGGTCACTGTTCTCCCCTTCCCACCCAGACACCAGGATTGACAGGATAGGGAGGCTGGTGTGGGGGGAGGGCTGATGAAGAGGAGGGCAGCTGCTGCCCCCTGTCCTGCTCTACTTCTCTGGGCACCTTCAGACCCCTGTGGTCCTGGCCCCCTGAGGACCCCTGCTGCTGCCTTATGGCTCTGAGCACCCCTTATGGCTCTGACCCTCGCCCAGTCCTTCCCCAGTGCCCTGACACCCCCTGTTCTAGTGAGTCCTGGTATCCCATTTGCTTCCCCCTCCTCTCCCGCTGCTCCTGGCCTGACCTTCCCTGCCAGTGCCCAGCGCAGGTGTTCGTGCAACGAGGGGGCACAATGAGCAGCAGCGATGACTGTACTGGAACAGACCAACCCGTGTGCCCGTTGGCCAGGCCTGTGCCTGTGGGCTGGGAGTGCAAGGTGGAGGAGGGCTCTGTGTGCTACATCAGGTAGGAGCAGCCCCCAATCCCTCCACGCTCCCCTCCCTGGCCCCTGCTCACTCCCTGTGTCCCCCAGCCCCAGCGGCACTGCGCTGACCTCACTGGAGCAGACTTGCGCCTACCTCCTGTCTGACAGAACCTGCAAGTGTGGCCTTGAGCGTCCACTCAATGCGCACAAGGTGTGGAGAGGGGGTCAAGTGCAGGACAGGGAGGGGCAGCTGGGCAGGGGGGCTGTACTGGGGGCACTCCCTCATTACGGGAGAGGTGCAAGGGATGGCTCTACCTGCAGGAGTGGGGTGTGCAGCTGACCTGTACTGGGTGGGTCTGGGGGGGTCCCTGTGGGGTGACCAGTCGCCACTTGCAGCCTGCCCTGTCCCTGCAGGTATTTAACTTCGACCCAGGGGCAACGGTGGCTGGGCGAGGAGCCCCTTGGGCCCAGGGCCAGCAAGACATGACGAAACTCTGCAATCACCGCCGGAAAGCAGTGGCTATGGCCATGCTGTACCGCGGTATGGAGGGCACCCTGGGCCCCTGCCACCCAGGCACAGGAGGGGTCCCCTGTCCACGCTAGTTCCTGGTGCATCCTCCCCCAGGTTCCTGCTGGTGTATCTGCCTTGTCCATGTCACCCTGTATGTCCCCTGGTCATACTTGTCAGTCCCAGCCCCTTCCTGTCTCCCTTGTATGTCTTGGGTTCTCATCACCCATCCCAGTTCCTTTGGTGCTCTCCTGGTTTCCCCGTGTTTCCCAGGGCTCCCACATCTTCCCTGTCACATCTTGCTCCTCAAGTCTTTCCTGTCCCATGCCTTCCCTGTCCATCACAGTTTAGGGATATGAGTGCTCAGGCCCTGCTGGTTGCCTGCTTGACCTCTGTGTCCCTGTGGTTCCCTGCAGGTCCCAGCCTGAGCCTGCTGTTCTCAGCCGAGGGCCACCTGGCCACGGCCCCCAGCGCTGGTGTCCCCCTGCCCAGCACTGTTGGCAACTTCCCCAGGGTCCTCTTGGGGCTGAACACCCTGGAGGCCATATCTGCCCCTGGGGGGGCCTTTCTGCAGCCCCATGACATCGTCCCTGGGGCCAATGGCAGCCCCACGAGCCACCCACCTGCCACCCCCTGCTTTGGCCTCCGCTTGCTCCTGCCAGATGTGGCAGCAGCCCCCCTCAGATCCCCTTGTGGTGGCCCTTGCCAAAGGCACCCGAAGCCAGCGCCCCACAGGCAGGACTGGGCAGCCCCATCACAGGGGGGGACTGGAGAAAGCGCAGAGCTGGGGGGAGGGGGGGAGGCTGGGGCCATGCTTGCCAGCTGCCACTGGTGCCCCCCAGGCAGGCAAGGTTGATGCTTCTGTCAGCAATGCCTTAACCAGCCAAAGCAGCAATAATCCACCAGTGCCTTTAGATGCTGTTCCTGAGGGCAGGAGCTTTTTGGGGCTGCCACTGCTGAGCACCTCCTTCCCCACCAGCAGCCTGCTGAGCTTGGCTGCCAAGACTCAGCTGGGCAACCCTGACCCCATGCCCGCCCCCAGCACTTTACCCCCCTGTCTGCTCCCACTCAGCGTGCTGCAGTCTCTCGTGGGTGAGCAGGTCCTGGGCAGGGAGGCCCAGTGGCCCAGATGCCTTGACGCCCAGGACCCAGCAGCTCATAGAGTGCCCTCTGAGCCCAAGGGGACGCACGCCCCAGTGACTGGGCAGCCTCTTGCAGCCCTGCTGAGCTTGCTGGGTATTCAGAGCTGTCCTGGGGGGTGAGGCCCAGGGGAGCCCAGCCTCCCCCTGGGACCCTTGCCTGTCACCAATGTCTTGCCCTGCCCTGGCACCGGTCTCCTGCCCACTGGCTGGGACTTCAGCAGGCAGCTCCTGGGCAGCTGTCAGCATCTTCTGAACCCACCTCAGGGACCTCCCTGCAGTCAAAAGCCTCCAGCTGTAATGGCAGCCCAGGTATGTGGGGCAATGCCTGTGAGGCCGGGCAGCTGGTGGGGAGCAGGTCTGTAGCAGATGTGCCTCGATCAGCCATTGTGTGGTATTGGGGGCGGGGGGAACTGGGAGTGTGTGCTGGGGTGGGGCATAGCATGGGGGAGCAAGAGAGAGAAACTGGGACCTACTGGGGACATTGGGAGGCCCTGCAGAGGGGAACTGGGAGGGCACTCGTGGTAGATGCTAGGATTGTGGGAGCTTTAGGGAGGCACTGGGTGGACTGGGAGACACTGGGATGCTAGGGACTGCTGTGCTGACCCCCTCCTCATTACAGGGGAGCTCCCTGCATCTGCGCCCATCCTGCCGGGGCTGGAGGAGGAAGGCCAGGCGAATGCAGGGGACACAAGGGGCCCTGCCACATCCCCCCACCCCACCTGACCCCCTGGCCCTTGCAGCACCCCCCAGCCNGGAAGTGGGATTGGGGGGGGGTAGGCGGAGGGGAGGAAGAGGGGAAGGGGAGGCTGGATGGAGAGGTGGGGGAGACACAGGTGCTCCCACCTCCCCCATAATCTGTCCTCCCAGGCACACCTGGCTGCGGCTCGAGGCCTGTGGCCTGGGCGCCCCATCAAGAACCACCAGAGGAAACTGCTCACATGCCAGTGCTGGGGTGGGGGCACCACCAGCACCCACCTATGGATCAAGGTGTGTGGGGGGTGGGGGCATGTCACGGCTCTCCCCCCTACAGCTGCAGACCACGGGTACCCCCAGCACATCTTGTCTTGGCTGAGGCTGTGTCCTGATCTCCTGGATCCCCCCTGGCAGTGAGTGGGAGAGGCTCCACCGGAGTGGGGGGTTACTCCAAGCACAGGCCGACAGCACTTCTGAAGCCGTTTTCCATGTGTTGGGTGGTCAACATTTGTTGTCCCTGCCTCAGGAAACCTCCCATGCTGGGGGCGCAGGATTGGTGCTAGGGGACACACCTGGGGGTCCCCCTGCCTGGGGGGGCTGCTTCCCCCTGTTACCTCAGGCCCAGATCTGCTCAGGGTTAGTTTAGCACAAAGTTCTCACCAACAATGAGGTTTCCCCCTTCCCATCCCCCAGTACCAGCATTAGTCACCTCTGCCAACCGGGGGGGTGGTAGTGTGTGGGGTGTGCACGTGCCCCTGCCCCAGGCCCTCCCCACCCTCTCAGGGTTGTCCCCATCGCTACCCCCTGCCCCACCGGTGGCAACGAGGAGATGTTCCCGCCGTGGGTCACAGCTTTTTGACACAGTGAGTGGATTTAGTGCAATGAGGAGGCTGGCAGGGGGGTTGGTGTGGGGGGTTTATGCACCATTAAAAGATGCATTTAAAACACAGCAGCTGGGCTCTGTTCATGCCCTAAGGAGATGCTGATGTAGAAATTCTTGGAGCTGGGCTGTCTGCTGATGTACATTCAGATATGCGGGGTGGGGCACAGAGTTTCCCCCTTGGGTGGGAATGGAGAGGGGAGGAAAGATTCTCAGGGTGTTGCAGGGCCTGGTAGGGGTGGGGATGCTTGCAGGGGGGGAGGTCTCTGGGGGGCTCTCACTTCTGCATCTGCTTTATACAGACTTCTGTGTTGGACAACTTTTTTTCTGCAGTGGCCAGGTTTTCCATCAGTCTGTGATGTGCAGGGGGCTGAGTGGGGAAAGAGGGTGAGCAGGGGAGGCAGGATGGGCACCCCATTCCATCCACCCCAGTGGGTGCTGATGGGACCCACCTCCACCATCAGCACAGCATTCTCTGAGAGTATTAGCTACTACCTGCACAGTGCCGAGGACCTGTCCAAACTATGCAAGAACAAACTTTGTGGCTGGGAGGTGAAAGCTCAGCACTGGGTGGTGCTGGTGTCTGTCCCCCTCACCCCCCTCATGTCCCCAGTTGCACTATGCCATTGTGTCCAGCATTGCCTCTAGCCTCTCGCCTTGCTTGTGCAGGGCTCCGAAGGTCACCAGTCTCTCCTGAGGCAGGCTGTCCAGTTGGGGTGTAGGCAGCAGCGAGGCACTGCAGGCAGATCCCAGCATTAGGGTGGCCAATGAACCGGTTCCTTAAGTCCTCGTGCTCCCCAGAGGTGAGAAAGAGCAAGGTTAGGAGAGGGGGGAGAGACAAAAGGGTGGAAGGTTTATCTCACGTGTGGCCCACTGTCACCCATGTCCCTGCACCCAGGCCTGCTGCTGAGGTTGCCCACCAACGCTGAGCAAGGGCTTAGGAGCTATATGGGCCAGGGGGCTGCCAGCACAGAGGTGAGGGTGCAGCAGAGTCAGTGGCTGCATGAGCTGGGGCAGCAGTGGGCTGGGCCCGTTGGCTGGTCACCCTAGGATTCACGATTTCACACTCCCAGGGTGTGAAATTAGTATACCGAACTAGTATACCTGACATTAGAGGCCATTTATATATATTTAAACTAATGTGTAGAGATAGCTGTTCTGATGGCCTCATTAAGCATTTGAAGATGGGTACTCTGTGAAGTATTCCAGGTATTTGCTGATGCAGGTTCCTGTAAGCAGATAAAGGGATGATCTCCTCTATTCCTGCCTCTGAAAAAAGTCACAGGTGAAACCTGTCAAAAGACATTGATTTGTGATCCAGGGATTTGAAACCTAATCTAACAAACCCCTGAGATTAGGATACATCTCTTCCATTTCTGTGATTGAAAGGAAACTCCTCTGCTTTCATGTCCGAAAGATTTATTGCCAAGTGCTAACTGCCTTCACAAAATACTACATGCAGAGGCATGAGTGAGTTAGCTCCTCATGATGTGAGTGGCGGTGAATGGAACCTGGTCAGCTATGCCATCTGTCTTCAGATCTCTAAATTTTAAATCACGGATTTCTGATGACTTGGGATGAACAGTGCACTAGTGTACCAATGGCAGTAAGAACTTTCTCAGCCATTTCCAAATCAGGCCACATTTCAATGAGCTTTAATCAGATGATAATTACTGTACCATGAACCCAAACTCTGGAAATTCCAAGTGTTCACTGAAAGCAAGTGGAATTCTCCTCAAATTATGCAGCAAATAGCCCCTTCATTGACTTGCCAGGAAACAAAAGAAAGCCAGAAAGACATTCAATGGGACCTAACAAGCATAGAGATTCAATATTTTAGGAAAAAAAAAAAAAAGTAATAATACTCAGTGGAATCAACTCGAAACAAGACTAAAGTTACTCTGCCAATTATTTCTTTTTGTGGCAATCCATATAGTCTACATGTCTGTAGAGGTGTCTTGGGTCTACTTCTGAAGCAAACCAGAAGCCAAACTCCCAGCCAAGAAAAAGGAATGACACCACTTTTTATTCCTGTTTCTTTTTGGTTTCCTTTTATATCATCAGAAAGTAATTATTCTTTCAGCAATATGTAATTAGTGGAAAGACTAGTAAATCATTCAGTTTTCTGTATATCACACTCTTGTTTTCAATAAACTTTTATGGTGTATCAGCCTTAATCACTTTATGAAGACAGCAACGTGAAAGTCCTTCGACAGGCAGAGGTCCCTCTGTAAAGGCTGTCTGTGGCACTGACCTCACTGCAGAAATGGGAAGGTGGAAGGTGTTGGAGGCACTAGTCCCTCTCCTGGCAGAAGCTGTCGAACTCCGGGCGGGTAGAATCATAGAATCATCTAGGTTGGAAAAGACCTTTAAGATCATCAAGTCCAACCGCTAACCTAACCTTGCCATCCCACCACTAAACCATGTCCTTAAGCACCTCATCTATCCTTCTTTTAAATACCTCCAGGGACGGGGACTCAACCACCTCCCTGGGCAGCCCATTCCAGAGCCTGACAGCTTCCTCCTTTCTGTGAGGAAGTTTTTTCTAATGTCTAACCTAAACCTGCCCTGGCGCAACTTTAGACCATTCCCCCTGGTCCTATGGCTTGTTACCAGGGAGAAGAGGCCGACTCCCACCTCACCACAACCTCCTTTCAGGTAGTTGTAAAGGGCGATAAGGTCTCCCCTCAGCCTCCTCTTCTCCAGACTAAACGACCCCAGTTCCCTCAGACGCTCCTCGTAGGACTTGTGCTCCAGACCCCTCAGGGTAGGTAGCTTTGTGAGAATGTGGAGAGCTTTAACACAGGATTAGATCCAGGAATTGCCTTTTTGTGTTTGGGCCTTGCCAGCTGCTGATGGCAGTGAACCGCGGTGCTTCAGAACAGGCAGTTGTTCCATGTGGGTTAGTCCAGAGGCAGTGCCGGTTTAAGTGTCCCCCCAAAACCTGGAGTACAGACAACCCCTGACAGCTAGGCTCATCCTTCCCACCTCTACATACAGCTGGGTGGGGGCAGCTCCAGGTCATAGAATCATAGAATAATTTGGGTTGGAAGGGACCATTAAAGACCATCTTGTCCAACCCCAGCCCTCTGCAATGAGTAGGGACATCTTCAACTAGATCAGGTTGCTCAAAGCCCTGTCCAGCATGACCTTGAATGTTTCCAGGGATGGAGCATCTACAGCCTCTCTGGGCAACCTGTTCCACTGTTTAACCCTCATCTTAAAAAAAAAATATTCTTACATCTAGTCTCATTTTACCTTCTTTTAGTTTAAAACCATTCCCCCTTGTTCCATCACTGCAGGCCTTACTAAGAAGTCTGTCCTCATCTTTCTTATAAGCAATAATGTGTCCCCAGAGGCTTCTCTTCTCCAGGCTGAACAAGCCCAACTCTCTCAGCCTGTCTTCAAGGAGAGGTGCTCCAGCCCTGATCGCCTTCATGGCCTCCTCTGGACTCGCTCCAACAGGTCTATCTCTTTCCTGTACTCACCCCGAGGCTAGATGCAGGACTCCAGTTGGGGTCTCACCAGACCAGACCAGAGAGGCAGAATCACCTCCCTCCACCTGCTGGTCACACTTAGAATCCCAGAATCATTTAGGTTGGAAAGGACCTTGAAGATCATTGAGTCCAACTGTTAACCTAACACTGCCAAGCCCACCACTCAACAATGTCCCCAAGCACCGCATCTACACGTCTTTTAAATACCCCCAGGGATGGTGACTCCACCACTTCCCTGGGCAGCCTGCTCTAATGCTTGATAACCTTTTTGGTGAAGAAATTTTTCTTAATATCCAATCTAAACCTCCTGTGGCACAAGTCAAGGCCATTTCCTCTTGTCCTATCACTTGTTACTTGGGAGAAGAAACTGACCCCCACCTGGCTATAACCTTCTTTCAGGCCATTGTAGAGAGTAATGAGGTCTCCCCTCAGCCTCCTTTTCTCCAGGCTAACCCCCCGCCTCGCCCTCCCATTCCTTCAGCTGCTCCTCACAAGCCTTCATTGGTTTCGTTGCTCTTCTCTGGACACGCTTCAGCACCTCAATGTCTTTCTCGCAGTGAGAGGCCCCAAACTGAACACNTGGACTCGCTCCAACAGGTCTATCTCTTTCCTGTACTCACCCCGAGGCTAGATGCAGGACTCCAGTTGGGGTCTCACCAGACCAGACCAGAGAGGCAGAATCACCTCCCTCCACCTGCTGGTCACACTTAGAATCCCAGAATCATTTAGGTTGGAAAGGACCTTGAAGATCATTGAGTCCAACTGTTAACCTAACACTGCCAAGCCCACCACTCAACAATGTCCCCAAGCACCGCATCTACACGTCTTTTAAATACCCCCAGGGATGGTGACTCCACCACTTCCCTGGGCAGCCTGCTCTAATGCTTGATAACCTTTTTGGTGAAGAAATTTTTCTTAATATCCAATCTAAACCTCCTGTGGCACAAGTCAAGGCCATTTCCTCTTGTCCTATCACTTGTTACTTGGGAGAAGAAACTGACCCCCACCTGGCTATAACCTTCTTTCAGGCCATTGTAGAGAGTAATGAGGTCTCCCCTCAGCCTCCTTTTCTCCAGGCTAACCCCCCGCCTCGCCCTCCCATTCCTTCAGCTGCTCCTCACAAGCCTTCATTGGTTTCGTTGCTCTTCTCTGGACACGCTTCAGCACCTCAATGTCTTTCTCGCAGTGAGAGGCCCCAAACTGAACACAGTACTCAAGGTGTGGCCTCACCAGTGCTGAGTACAGGGGGACGATCACTGCCCTGGTCCTGCTGGCCACCCTTTCTGATACAAGCCAGGATGCTGTTGGCCTTCTTGGCCACCTGGGGACAATGCTGGCTCATGTTCAGCTGGCTGTGGACAACACCCCCAGGTACTTTTCTGCTGGGCAGCTTTCCAGCCCCTCTTCTTTCCCAAGCCTGTAGTGTTCCCTGGGGTTGTTGTGACCCAAGTGCCGGACCCAGCACTGACCAGCTGGGTGGGGGCCAAGCCAGGTCAATCATAGAATGGTTTGGGCTGGAAGGGACCTTTAAAGATCATCTAGTCCAACCCCCCTGGCATGGGCAGGGACGTCTTTCACTAGACCAAGTTGCTCAAAACCTCATCCAACATGACCTTGAACGCTTCCAATAATGGAGCCTCTATAGTCTCTCTGGGCAACCTGTTCCAGTGTCTCACCACCCTTATTGTAAAACATTTCTTCCTTATGTCCAAACTAAATCTATTCTCTTTAAGCGTAAAACTATTTCCACTTGTTCTATTGCTTCAGACCTTACTAAAATGCATATCCCCATATTATAAGCCTCCTTTAAGTACTGAAAGGTTGCAATAAGGTCTCCCTGGAGCCTTCTCTTCCCTAGGCTGAACAACCCCAACTGTCTCAGACCTTTCTTCATAATAGAGGTATTCCAGACCTTGGATGATTTTCATGGTCCTCCTTGGGATCCGCTTTAACAGGACTATGTCTTTCTTGTACTGGGGACCCCAGAATTCGTTGCAGAACTCTGGTGGGGTCTTAGGAGAGTGGAGTAGAGTGGGAGAATCCTGTCCCTCCACCTCCTGGCCATGATTCTTTGGATGCAATCAAGGATACGGTTGGTTTTATAGGCTGCAAGAACATGTGGCCGGCTCATGTCCAATTTTTTTGTCCACCAGGATCCCCAAGTCCTCCTCCACAGGGCTGCTCTCAATCCATTTTGGCTCATATCCATTTTGCCCTTGGTGAAGCCATGTTGGCTGTCTGTAATCACCTCCTTGTATTCAATATATTTTGACATGTCTTCCATGAGGTTGTGCTCCATGATCTTATTGGGCAAGGATGCAATGGTGGAGTCTGCAGCCCGACTCAGGGGTGAGCCTCTGAAGGAGCAGGGCAGATATCTGCTTCTTTCAGGCTGGTCCAGTACAGGAGCAGTGCAGGATGTAAGGGCCCAAACTCAGCTGATCCTTCTCCAGACTATTACCTTGCAACAAGAATTGACCAGGGCCAGTTCTGCCCCTCCTGGTACAACCCCGAGCTCTTCTACTGCCTGTTGTCGCCTGTGCTGTCTGAGGAGACCTACAACGCCCTGGTGTATGCGCTGGGAAAGATCCTCCCCGTGGCCAGAGAGGGGCTGCTGCCCTTTTGACAGCCCCTGCCAATAAAGACTTTTCTCTCTCCACCTCCATGTGCACACCTCGGGTACGTGCGTTGGGGCACAGGGAGAGGCTCCTGCCCCGCGTGCTGCTCCACGCAGCCTCTCCAGGCCAGGCCCAGCCTCATCTGCAAGGCACTGGGCACCGCCACCCTGCCTGCCGCAAGCCAGGTCCCTGCGTGCCAGCCTCACCTGGCCTCCCACCCTCCCTCCCTCCCT
>VXBL01007708.1:0-35388 GCA_013400195.1 Aramus guarauna
TTAAGAGATTTTACTCTAAATGCCCAATACATGGTTTTGTAATAAATACATCTTGGCAATGCCTTGTACCTAATGTATTTATCCTCCTGATGTACAGAAGGTTATGTACCAAGGTTTTAGTTGTTCTGTCTCCCAAGAATTCCCTTCCATGCAAACTACAGACTGATTCTGGTAGGAAAAATGATTTCAAATATTGTATTGCAGGATTCTGGGTTTAATGCCTTCAGTTACTGTATGAACAATGTTAAATTTATGCTTATAGAATGCTTTATGACTTTTTTTTTTGTTTGTTTGGGGCTTGGATTTTCCTATCGATTTCTTGCTAATTGATGGAAAAGGATAATCCTTTAATAACTTTAAATTTGTCAGTTTCCAGCTTGAACCAGTTCTGCCAGACTAAGTATATCTTATTTTTGAAGAACTAATGTTTGGCCTACATCTCTCTTACATAAAAAACGGAGACTTGATTCTGTAAGACAGACCTAGGAAAGTGTTTGTCAAGCTAAGTGTATTTTGCAGTCTCTCTTTCTAGGTTCCTTCCGATTTCTGAACTTGTAGGATTGTAGCTCTGTTTCCATTGTAAATGTTACTTCTGTAGGTAAATGTGCTGGATCCCTCTTGCAAATGTTTACATCTCTTGTTCAGGATCTCACTGGTGCTTTATGAGGACCAGGTACCAGTCTTTCAAACTAAAGAGGGTGTGAGCTGAATTCACAGCTTGGTTTCACTTATTTTTCTCCGGCGCGTGGGAACGGTTCAAAGCTGTGGCATGGGAGGTTTTGACTGGCCATTAGGAAGCTTTTCCTTACTGAGAGGGTGGTCCAACGCTGGAACAGGCTTCCCAGAGAGGCGGTCGATGCCCCAAGTCTGTCAGTGTTTAAGAGGCATTTGGACGCGGCGGTGCCGGGTGCTGGCGGTTGCGCTCGAGCCCGGGCGGTTGCGCTCGAGCCCGGGCGGTTGCGCTCACGCCCCGGCGGCCGCGCCGCCGGCGCGCAGAGAGTTAACCCCGCCCAGTGNGTGCTGTGGTCTCCGAGCTTAGCTTGATGGGAGCTGTCTGCAGGCTGCTCCGTCTGCGGAGCCGAGGAGATCGTTTGGAAGTGATGTGCATCGTGAGTGAGCTGTAATTGTACAGTCTCGAGAGGGAAGCAACGGTATAAAAGTCAATTTTGCTATGACTTCAGTTTTTTTAATGATGGATCAGCACCAAACTAGAGCTTTTCCTTAAACGCACTATTAACTGAGGTTTTCCTTTAAAAAGAAAAGAAAAGAAAAGAAAAGGGAAAAAATGAGAGTAACGATAACGGATTATGCATGGTTTTAGAACATCGGTCAGAGGATTTGCACACATGTTAAAGCGGGCTGTGCCCTTTCTTGAGCTGAGTCCTGCTGTGAGCACATTATGCTTGAACATCAGTTTTAACTGAGGAAGGCTGCTGAAACTTTTGATGTGGCTATAAAAATTTCCATTTGTTTAGACAGAATTTTGTGGGTATGTATTAATTGGCTGCCTGTCAGCTACTACCGGATTGCCAGAAGGGTCTGCCATGGGAAAACTGCTTTCTGCTTGCTCCTTTCTTCTGTTCCTGCCAAGGCATCTCCTGTTGGGCACTGTTGGAGGGGGTTCTGGACCTTTGGACTATCAGAACTTTGTTCTCAGTTTTTTGAAATACATCATTACTTACGGGATCAAAGAACCAAGAACACTGTTAAAAAACTACATGGTTGCTTAATACTGGGAGCGGCAGATGAATGAATATTCTCAGATTATTTGCAGTTGCTTATCGTCTAGGTACACAAAAATCACTTTGCTGTTTCTTCTTCTAACTTCTTGTTATTAGGACTTATGGCACTGTAGTTTTCTTGGAAAAAATTAGGCATTTTTCCCATAATGTGCATGTTATAATAGGGACCCCCCGTAGTAACTGACTCTAATCATGTGATCATAAGGATGCATAATTGGTTCTAAATGTCACTTTTACACTTCACCTCCTTGATCATAGATTCTCGTACACATTTAGTACCTCTAGTACATGTGAAGTTTAGGTCTATCTAATAAAGGTTAATATTTTAAAGGAAGAAAACTAATCTTCCATATAATTTTTAATACATTTCTGTAATTCAGTGGCTTCAGGCAGACTTCAGGTTTTTGTTTGGTACTTCAGTTCTTTCAAAATTTTTGTGTTATGTAATTCTATTGCAAGATTGATTTCTTTCTATTTCCTTGTAGTGTAATCCTGCGGTTTTTAAGGATTACACTCCTGTCTTTCTTATAACCTGTGTGCTGTCAGGATTTTGGTGAGGGAGGGTAGAGCAAAACTCTGTGATTCAGGGCTTCCTGTAAGGGCATTCCCAGAAACTACGAACTTTGGCATGTAGCCTTAGTCACTTCTGTAAATAATAAATGAATCATTCTATAATTCTAATCCTGTCATGATATCGGCACTGACGCCTCAGTGATACATTTGCCTATTTAAATGTGAAGGAGAATGCAGAAAGCAAAAGATTTTAGTATAGGTTAGGGTAATGGATTAGGAAAAAAGATACTCAAGTTGGATGATAAACTAGAGTGCTGTGACTTTTTGGAGTCACGTTTGGTTTAGTCTTCCTCGCCCTTAGGCTGACTCAGTTAGAAATACACTTAAGGTCAATAGAAGTTTAACAAAGAGGATATTATGAGTACGATGCTTCCTGGACTCGGGTTTCAGGCGTGTGACAGTTAGAGATGAGCTTTGGAGACCTTCTGGAGCTGGAGGTGAAAGGGGGCTCGAGCTAGTTCAGCAGTCACTGTCACTGTGGGAGGTATAGAAGAAAGAGGATTAGTTAGTGAGCTGTGAGACTTACCTCTCCCTGGCCTGTGAGCCAGGTGCTACGTATAGCACAGAAGAGTAGTAGTGGTGAGATGGGGGTTATGTTAGTAGGGGATTAGTTTGGGCTTCAGTGGTTTGAAAGTGGTGATGCTTAGCCATAAAAAAAATTGAGATGCTTATTTTGCTACAGCTATAAATGCTGTCATATGGCTGGATTATTTTGGGAGTTTAATATGCATGACAGTATTGTCTATATAGAAAGTTTCTATCACTGTTAATGATTCTAGCTTTAGAGATGGGACTATTCTGATGCACTTACATTTATTCTTTTAATATAATTCTAGGTATAAGCATACATGGCTCCTGGTATCTCAAATGAGAAGAAAACTGATGATGAACAGTCTTCAAAGTAAGAATCAGAAATTAATTATCTTGTTGAAGTTTACACTTACGTTCCTACCCAAACTCATGACACGCTCGTTTAGTTTAAGATAAAGTTTATGATACAAATATTGATTATAACATCAAGTATCTAGTAGAAACTGTTTTGACAAAGGGAGTCTTTATTTGCTTTAACCAAACCTACACTGAGGCTTTGCTGGCTAGCCATTTTCATTTATCACAACAGTGAATTTTTCCTAGCATAGGTGATGTTTTTATTTATTTATTTATTTTTAAATTCAGTGAGCTGTTGAAATGTTGACTTTGGTTGCTGCATATAGCCAGACCTACCTACTTCAAGAGTTTGAACAAATATTTCAATCTGTTTCTCTAATCCTTACTTTAAGCTTATTTTAGTAAAACCATACATGCATGTTTAGTCCTCAGATATTCATGTTTTGTTTAAACCCCCACAACTTGTATGTGCTTTACCACAGCGTGAGGGGAATAAATTGTCTGATCCTTAGAGTTACAGACCAAAGATTTTTATCAGGCAAACTTTGCCTTTACTGTAAATCCATGGCATTGGTCCTATGTACACAGAGTAATATGCTTACTTTTATTGCTCATTTTACCCCAGGGTCCAAGTCTGCAATTAGATCTGGATGAGCAGATAACCAGTACGAGTTAGTAACAGCCCCTAGCTGCAGGGAGATGGCGGGTTGGAGGGTGTTGCTGGTAGGGTATGAGATGAAAAAGGTGAAATATAGACACTGCTGAGGAAGGAAACTGTATTTAGGCCAGGCATGAGGACTATGGTGTTGCCACATACCACATTCATTTCCCTGTTCTTTGAATACAGGCCTCGCCTTTTCCCGGTTTATTTCCTGGAGAGAAACTTTTGTTGCTGGTATTCTCATAAAGAAGGACACGTTTTTTGCTTGCCTGAGAACAAATTGTGAAGTGATTTCAAATCCTGTCTTATTTGTATGTAAAAGCCATTCCAATAAACATCAGCACAGCCAGCTATTTGAACTGCATTAGTGAGTGATCCATTAAATGTGGGTAGAGAGTCCCACAAAACCGAACAGGAATAATTCAGAGGCGGCAGCCTGGGAATTCTGCTCACATGAGATGGCAAACTCCTGGGCTGTCTGGGCCTTTCTGAAGAGTCATAAACCTGCTCTTTATTTCTCCCAGCGTTAAACAGGTCTCTTGAAGGGAAGAAGAAAGGCAACCAAAGCGTTCAGTTCCACCTCAGGCAGGATTTGTATGAAGAGAGGCAAATGGAGCACGTGGGAGATGGAAAGGAATTACTACTGAAGGAGCTAATGAGCCGCCCACTTTGTTGGGCTGCTTTTTCAGTAGCCTGTGGTGGGCAGGGACAAAGATGGTGGATTGGGATGATACCTCTTACTTTGGCTGTGCAGCTGCTGCTGGATAGCTAGTGACATTAGAGAGAGAATTCAAGAAGAGAAACAATTTATATATTCAGAATATTGGGGTTGTAACTATTTTATTTGCTTTCTGCAGAACAGTTCACTAACCTCAGTACGGGCATCTAGGCCACTTTAGGCTTCTTAAGGTAACCAATACATCCTGCACAGGGTTGGCAGATAAGACATAGGACCTACAGAAAAGCACTGCCTTTCTGGAGAGATATTAGAAAACAGACAGTATAACCTAAAACATCTGAAATAGTGCTAAATGCCTATGTTTAGGCTTCAGAGTTGTTCCTGCAATGTCTTAACAAATTTTTTGCATAAACTCCAGGCAAACTTCTGTTTGTCTCCTCTGACAAAGCAGTTTGAATTTGCTGAGCCATGCTCTGACTGCAGTGAGCCTTCATTAAGCTATTGTCACCTTTTTGTGTCTGGAAGATATTTATTGCTTAACATCATCTCTTGGAAACTACTTTGAAGTATTGGCCAGTATTTTGCTTAAGCTTGTGATTACTGACTAGTCTTTCCTACCTGTTTCTACTGAACTTAAAACATCAAGCAAACATCAAGCACAGTTTTATGAATCATTCAGCTTGCTTAGTTAGTCCACTACCAAATTTTCCATGAAGGCAATCCCACATGCTGAGTAGTTCAGTTTTCTGGTTCTTCAGAATTTCTTTTTTTTTTAAGGTGTGTCACTTCCTTACAGGATGCTACTTAAGAGGAAGTGAATTTTTACCTCTTCTTCTCTTTCTCTTTTTCTGCCCTTTTTTTTTTTTTTTTAAAAAAAATCCCTTCCATTGTTTTTTCTTTCCTTTAGATTTCCATTTCTCTCTTTCCTCTCCTATGTCAAATCTTTTGTACTCTTGTTATCAGTCTTACGCCATAAAGTTTTTTCTTCCTGGCTGGATGACACAGAGTTACAGCAAGCCAAATTGCCAGAAATCTCCCTTGGGCCTGTCCATAAAGCCCAAACTTTCCCACCCCTCTCAGGTGGTTAGGAGGGTCAGTCAAAACACAGAGGTCAAGTTTGCTTTTCAGCTTTGCTATAGATTGTCTATGCAGTAAGGTCATCTATTGAATATTCCCTTGTCTTGTTCCCATTGTTCTGCTCACCATAAAGACCCACCCTGGTTCACAGCTTTAATATTGTTTAAGATAAAGGATGCACTGTTGCTAATGCATCTTACCATCTGGGCTTTTCTTCAGCAATTTCATGCTATGCAGTGAATGGAATGTTCAATGTCATGTGTGATTGTTGTGAGACATAAGATGATCATGTAATTTAGGATTTCCTTAATGTAATGCATGAGGAACCAAAATAAGGTGGTGCAGGCATACTCAGGTGTGCCATTTCCTAACATTTACTGCTTGACTTGGCAAAATTAGTATCTGTTCAATGTGGGCTTTTGTATATACTCTATATGTTTCACAATGTTGCTGTCCTGACAGAGATAATTTTATCCGTCTCTGCAACCCTCACCTGGAGAAAATGAAAGAAGACATCCTGTACCATTTTGCTCTTGGGACTGGTACCCATGATTTTCCGGCATTGTTTGGAGATGTAAAGGTAAGAAGCTTCATTTCATTCAGCAAATCTAAGCTTTTCTGCAGAAGGTAGAAGTGTAGCTGTCTTCAAAATAACACTAAGTGTGTCAGCGTACCACCAATTCAGGAATGAATGGAAAAGAGGTAAGATTTTGTGGGTTCTTGTCAAAATTGGGGATAGTTGTTTATGACTGCCTCTTTTCATCCAGTAAAAAGGGAAATGCTTTAGTCTCTATTCAGGTACAGCTGCTTGTTGGCACCTCTTTGAGTCACTATCTGTATTTTACTAGTTTAAACAGGATTGAAGGCATTTGAGTGCTATGTAGAAGGGTGTTCTTGCATAGTTTTTCTTCATGGCCTTTTAGAGTGACTATGAGAAGAACCACATCTGGGAATAGCTTTGTGTTAACTGAAGGTATTTGCATCCTCATGTTGATCTTTGCATGTTCTTTGATACTGAATCATGCAATTGATTTTGTTTTGCTGAATACTGTCCACTCCAGTTTGTATGTGTTGGAGGAAGTCCTTCACGGATGAAAGCTTTTATCGCCTACATAGCTGAAGAACTGGGGCTTGGAAGCCCTGGTTGTGACTATCCTAACATCTGTGCGGGAACTGACCGCTACGCAATGTACAAAGTGGGACCTGTTTTGTCAGTCAGTGTAAGTACCTCACCTAATCAGATATGGGACACAGTTCAATGATGCCGTTCAAAGTAGAAAATATGAATGCACATTTTTTTTAAATACTTAATAGATGGAGTCAGGTTATTTAAGTTTCTATCAGCCATGCTCAAAATAGTGCAGTCAGCTAATTAAAAATTCCTTTTTAGTCTTTTCTTGTAAGAGGGCAAATCTCTGAGACCTCATTCCTTTCTTGCCTCCTTTTTCCTCAGTGTACCACTGAGGCATTGCAGGAATGGCTTTATACATTTTTTGAGCAGACTTACGGTTCCCCCATCCCTGTTCTGTGTCCTGAATAATGGAGAAAAAAGGTCACTGGATGCATGTGGGGTATTGGAAAAAATGGCTGTGTCACATCCAGAGTATCTGCAGTAGCATTGTCAAATGTGCTAAAATAGCTTAAGAGTAGCATTCCATGGGACTTGTGCTGCCAGCTCACGTATGCATTATAAAACTTCATACCTGTAATTTGTAGATACGATTACATACTTCAATTGCAACTGCATAACTGTAATAGCATTCTGCACCCTTTCTTTTCAGTTGTAATTATCGCATTGTCATGCAAGTTAAGGTGGACTTAGATTTGCTGAACTTTGTGACTAAGCCACAGTGCCTGTGATTTGCAAAAATTTAGCTTAACTATTCACTAGCACTTCAAGTTGGTAAAAAATTGGAATGGGGTTTTTCTTGTCTTTAAGAAAATTTCTGTCATGAAGTGCATTTGTCAGCTATTAGGAAAGGGCACTGATTACACTTTTGAAAATGTAAATATTTTATAATTCATTTAGAAATATTGCACTTCATCCATAGCCTACCAAAGCCAGTGGGTGACTTGCCATTTACTTGCAGTAGCCTTTCAATAGGCCCATAGGTTAGGGTTTTTGTGGGAGTGAGCTATATAACATTTGGGGAAAAAAAAAAAAAAAGGAAGGAGATATTGACCAGCTCCTTTTTCCATATATATTTTGCATTGTCTATGTGATTATCGAATATGAATTTTTGCTTTCATTTCAGCACGGTATGGGCATTCCTTCTATTTCAATCATGTTGCACGAGTTGATCAAACTGTTGTATCATGCCAAGTGTTCCAACATAACCATTATTCGCATTGGCACCTCTGGTGGAATAGGTATTTCCCCTCTTCATTTCTTTTTTTCTTCCAACCAAAGCATCTTTGTAGGAGAGTAGAGCATCTCTCTGCAAGTGAGTGACTGATGGTCAGAACAGTTTGCCACAGGAGATGAATCATTTTGCTTCCATAATTTTGAAATAAAAGGCAATATCTGCCTCTGGGTAGGGAAAATGCACTTAAGGATCTGACAACATGAGGAGAAGGACATTCCTGTCCTCTATGAAAAGTTTGAGATAAGAAAGAATGTATAGTGAAAAAGAAAAATTTTCATTCTTTGTGAAATTATTTGTGATAATAAACTGAAGCAGCTAGGCATGCACAAAAAAAATTCTTATGGTGAATTCAGGGGCAAAATTGCCACCATTAAAAGAAGCAGGATTGGGTCCAGAGGTATGTTTTTTTGTGTGTGTAAACAAAGCATTAACTACATTGTGAAGCTATATGTGTTTCTTTTTACTGCAGGTCTGGAGCCAGGCTCAGTGGTTATAACTAGGCAGTCTGTAGATGCCACCTTCAAACCTCAGTTTGAACAGGTTGTTCTGGGAAAGACTGTAATTCGCAGTACAAACCTAGATGAACAGCTAGCTCAGGAACTGATGCAGTGCAGTAAAGAAATTGGTCAATTCAATACAGTCATTGGAAACACTATGTGCACTTTGGATTTCTATGAAGGTAAGGCTGGTGACAGACTAACAGAAGTATATTGGTAAGCAGCAACAGATAAATATTGAGTAATATTTTAACATTAAGGTTCCAGTTCACTTAACGCATTCCTTAATTTGAGTTGTCTTGTCAACTGCAATTAGCCTATTTTTCATGTACGTAAAATCAATCGTTGTGCTTAGCAGCTTGCTGTACTGAACTTCTAATTTTGTGGAGGTTTGTTTCCCCCCAGCACTAATAGATCCTCTGAAATACATATAGTCTACTATGCACACTTCACATACTTGTCAGTTAGATATGTTTGTCACAAAATTTCTGTGACTTACTGAGGCATCCTAGAGGATTAGAGGAGTGAGAATTATTTGTGGCTGTTTTTAGGTTAGGGTGTTTTTTTGCACTGGTTGAGTATTTAAAGTAAATCTTTTCTAAAAGAAGTGTTGGAACTTGTTTCCCGTGTGCATTTTGAGCAAAGCAGTCATCAGACAACTGAAGACAGTGTTTTGCTGAGCTGTGTCAATACTGCTACGTAGGAGGTGCAGAGCTCCAAGGCTTCCTGTGGATAAACATACAGACATTCGGGGGCTTTTCTGATCTCCCAAGTCTATTCACAAACATCTTTCAAATCTTGCAAGAACAGAGTGTAGATGGCATCTGATACTACTTTCTCTAGCTGTCACTGAATAGGAGGTGACAGAGTGCAATGCGGAGGGGAACATATGGTCGTCATAATAGTGCTCAAGCTTGGTCAGAAGCAGACACTGTCAGTTTTTATATTTCCTCAGACACCAATCACAGGTGCAAGATACACTAAAATATGTGTCAGGAATGTTTCCAACTCATACAGCAAAAGCTGAGAACAGGCTCAAAGGCATTAATTTAGGAGTACGTCTCCTGAAAACAAAAAGATACTGAGTAAAACACTGTGTAATTTAACTTTACTGTACATAACCTGCTGCTGTTTTATCCGTAGGTGTTATTCTTGAATAATTTGAATAAACTAATTTTCTCAATTATAATAGTATTAGCTAGTTAGCTTAAGAGACTCTTCATCTTTTACCTTAGAGAATATGTAAGTAATAAAATGTTCATCCTTTTAAGGTAGCATCAGGAAAGCTTTTTGAAGCCTGGCAGTTTTTCTAGACAGTGATTAAACAGAAAAAATGCCGCACTTCCATACTGCTTAAAGTGTGTTGCTGAATTTTGACACATGCTGCACATGCAGGAAACTATTACTTACATTTTCCCATTTATGAATTTGAGAATTTTATCTGGAGAAGACCAATTAAATTACTGGGATTCACATTGTAAAAAAATAGAAGTAATATGCAGAAGCTCCAGTAATAGCTAAGAATCACTTTATTTGCCTTGCACATGCAAATAAAGAGGAGTAGTAAAAGCTGGGCGCTGTATAGGGGAAACTGCAATAATTGGGTGGTTTAGAAACTGAGTTTGTTCTGTGACTTCATTACTCTGAAAATTGCTACAAAATTACTTTGTAGGACAGGGCAGGTTGGATGGTGCAATCTGCTCATATAATGAAGAAGAGAAACTGAAATATTTGAAAGAAGCTTATGACTCTGGTGTCAGAAACATAGAGATGGAGTCTTCTGTATTTGCTGCAATGTGTAATCTTAGTGGTGTCAAAGGTAAGCTAACTTAAAGTCACTTTATTCAAGCTGTAGGAAATTTTCTGCGTTGCAGGGAGTTGTAAAAACTGCAGATGAGGTGTTAAAAAACCCCAGATCTGGCTATAGTTTTGTTGCTATGATTGTTTGATTTGTGTCATATGTATTCACAACGGAGGCAAACTTCCTCACATAGTTCGTACACAGTTTAGTTCTACCATTTGCTATTCCAGCCCTTGGCAAGCACACAAATCATTAAGGTACCTAATTACCCTATAGCATTAATTTGTTTTCTTCAGTTTTTGAAGTTTACAGGAAGCAACTGGTTAATACAAGCAATCAGATGATTCTCATACACATAAAACTATAATCACTTTCTATACTTTCTATGTATATCAAATTGAAAATACAAGTATTTTATGTAGACTTTTGGCTTTAATTCTTAAACAGTTGAAGATTTTTAGTAGCATCATGAAGTATACCTAATCATAAAATGACTTTTTAATTTTTTTACACAAGCTAATTTTCAGTAAAATTAAAAAAAACCAAACAGTAAAATGAGGGGAAAATCTCAGTAAAATGAGGGGGGGGCGGGGGAAGCAATTGCAAATAATGCAGTACAGTGCCTTTCTACTTACCATGTTAACTATAGTCTCTTGCTTTCCTTGGCAAGAAATTTGCCAATTTAAAACACTGATGTTTCTCAAACTTCCTTAAACTCAAGGAGGATTAAATGAAGAAAAATAAGCAGAAAGGGCAACAGTTATATCAAACTTCCTCAGTTCTTTGCTGACTTCAGAGTGATTAAAAACCCAACCCATGCTATCACTGAGCCATTAGGGAGCCTACTTTGTTAGTCTGTAACGTGTATTACTGCTTGTGCTCTGCAAGTTGTCACTAGCAGAAACCCCTGGTACAGAAGAGTGATGGTGGACCTCAGCTTGAGTGAAAGGAGGGATTTTACCTTTGGGGCTCTGATTACCAAAAGGCAGCAGATGAGCCTGAGATGATCCATGAGATCCTCAGGTACTTGCTGTGCTCCCCATCCAGGAATGTCGAAGTAGCTCATCTGCTGGTTCCTGAGAGATGGCATCTACAGCACGGGGATTTGGGTTGAGGATACGGTAGATAGCGGAGGACTGTAACTACAGCTGCTAGAACAGTGTCTCTGATCACTTCCTACCAGTCAGGTCCTGGGTACTCGTGAAATATAATTCCTATCCAGAAAAACTTAAGAATCATCATATATCAATAAGCATCTGCAGCTGCCTCAGAGCACTTGCTTTATTAATGTAGCGATCAATTGTCTTAAACTATTTGGAACTTTTTTTATATCATTCACAGCATGCCAGTCCCCTAGCATCTTATGGTACTGTGCACCATTATTTTGGGTTTGTTTTCTCTCACATTTCTAATCTTCTAGCTGTTTGTTCAAATGCTTATGCTTTTGCACTGTAGAAGTGCCAGAATGTCATTCCTAACTAATGCTGTCTTTTAATTTCTAGCTGCTGTAGTGTGTGTCACTCTTCTGAATCGGCTTGAAGGGGATCAGATTAGTAGCTCACATGACGTACTTGTGGAATATCAGCAGAGACCGCAGAAGTTAGTGGGATATTTCATTAAGAAAAGTCTTGGGAAAGTATGAAATACCGATCTTTGTTTTATAGAAGCAGAAGGCTTTTGCACAGCTGAAGTCATGGTCACAACTTCTGTGCGTTAAAAGTCTTTTGCCTCAGAATACCTTACAGCATTCCATGTGTCTGTGGAAGTTAATCATTTATATCACTGTGCTTTGGGAACTGAATGTGCTGAATGGAATTTAGTTAAGTTTTGCTTAGTTATGCATTGCTGGATATAAGACTCACTTTTCTGTGAATTGGAAAATGGATCTGTTGTGAAGGACAAGTCTGCTATAATATATGAAAAAGCTTTATTTATCCCTGCTGTAAAAGAAAAACTAGGAAGAAAATCAAACTTTATTGCCAAGTACTTGCAAACCACCAAATTAAAATTAAGAATGCTAATCCCTTTCTTGTGGTTATAAAAAGTTATATAAATGACAATTGTCTTTGTTGCTTCACTTGTAAAGAGAACTTTAAAGTTAATGCAGTTTATATTTTGCAAACTTAGACAAATAAACAATACTATTTTCATAGAGTAAAATTTCGTGAAATTGCAAAATGTGGGACTGAATTTTCTAAGCATTAGAGACTTGACACTGAGCTGTTGAATATCTATACTTCCTAGATATTGAACCAACACAGTCATTCATATCCCATTTTAACTATACGATTGAATCAATACCCAGGAAACACTTATGCATTAAGTAATTTTGAGTTGAAGAACTTGAAATCTTTTGCTGAATCAGGGCTCCTCGCTACTAAAAAGGAACCAAAAACATTCAGGAGATGCACAGCATGTTCACAGGACCGCATTTTTTCTTTGTTTCTTTTTAAATTGGTTTTCATCTCCATGTCTTCAGGAAGTAACACTCACTGTTGCAATGATTCCCAGTTCTTCTGAAGAACTGGAGAATACCTCTTGACTGTGTGTGCTGTCAGAACCATTTCTGCAATTTTCTCCACTACCATTGGCCTACTGTTTGGGTTTTTTTTTAATCATACTCATTGCTGCTTTGCTGCTGTGGCTAGAATATAAATATGTAGTCAGCTAAAGAAAAATGCCTTGTTTTTTTTTTTGTTTTGTTTTGTTGGGTTTTTTTCATACTGCAGTGGAGGGTCCAGTCCTAACAGGAGTCGCAGGTCAAAAGGATCTGAATAAACTGTCAGAACAGCTGTCACTGATCCAGCTAAATTAGATTTTCTTTTCGAGGATTGTACGCTGCAACACTGTCAACAAACATAACAGTTAGATCTAAGAGGGGGTGGTGTAGTAGTGGGCACATTCACCAAGAAGTGGCAGAAAGTGGAAGCAATGTGATGAAAACATTAAAAGAGGAACAGGAAACTGCTAATGAGAATTAGTCTCCTTAAATTTGATGAATTTTCAACTGGAGAACAGATAAAAAGATAAAAATATTAGAGTTCTTAAATGTACTAATTTTATCTTCCTTTAATTTAAAAACCACATTTTCTCATTTATGCTCGGGATATACAATGAATATAAGTTTTCAGAGAAAGCTTTTTTTCCCCTCAGCTTAAGGGGTCAGGTGGGAATGGCTTCACATTTTGTTTGAACTGTTCCTCCCTTGTTTAAAAAAAACAAACAAAAAACCCCCAAACAAACAAAAAAAGTACCTGTGCTTAACTATGCCTAGTGCTTGCCTGGGCATTGTGCGAAGCGCTATGAGGTCCCTTGGGAAACACGCAACAAAGCACATCCTTGCTCAGCAACCTCCTATTCCCAGAAAAGTAGCAAGGAGATAAAAAGGCAATCACTTAAGAAGCAACATGCTGCACCCTAGGCTGAAGGAAAGCTTATAGCAAATTGACTGGTAGGGGTTTAGAGGAGACAGTTTGCTGTTGTAAAAGAAATACTTACTATGAATTACCTAAATAAGAGAAAACATACTTTATCAAGAAAACAAAGAAACACCTAAAACATCGAACAAGAAACCAAAGAAAAACTTAATGTAGCTATGTGAAGCTTTGCGGAAGCGTGTTACTGCAGTTGTCCTGGAGATACGAATCTCAAATGATGTGATTGGTCTTTTTAAAGGAGGGACAGCAAGAGTCTGGAAACTGAATAGAAAAAAAAAGTTCTTAAATCTTAAAATGGTGACAGCTCTCAGCTGAAGCTACAAAGCTTTCGTATTTATAGTCATATAAAGTAGGCACTTCTATTTTGGTAACTAATACGAAAACTCTTATGTGCTGCATGCCAAAATACAACTAGCACTGTGGCCTGGCTGAGTTGGAGCTAAGGTTCAGGCATTCATGGAGTAATGCAACTATTCTACTAAATCAATACAGAAAACCCTAGCAGAAACCCCTGGAAGACTTTAGCCATTCACTTTCTGCCAGTATGTCCTTTCTCCTTCCCACTGTTCCTTCGGACGTTGTACTTTTTTTTCTGCTAAATTTTTTTTCTGTGCTTCCTAAAAGATGGAGTAAAGGGAAATATGACAATTTAAAATTAGAATTCAAAGGAGACCAAGTATCCTCCTGTTTCTGCTGGTCACCATCCTGTAACGCTGTATTCCTAATGCAAGAGGGTGCTCTATAGACACATCTTACGTGCAATAAAATGCTTTTCTTAGCTTCAGAGGAAACTTGCCAGAATGTTACACTGATAAGAACAATTGCATTTTCCCTTGTGGCTGCAGCTGGACAAAGAAATGAGTCAGCTGTGTGTATCCGGCAGTGAAGCTACCTTCCTGTAGGTTTTATAAAGAATTATAAAATCTTTAACAGGCTCTTATATGCAAATCCATTCTTTAATATTAGCCATTCACATTCTTCCTGTAGAAAATTAATCAGGATTTGGAGTGGTGATTTTTTTAATATCATATATGATACTACATATATGGTTGACATTACATAGTGCAGTGTCTCCTGGTAGATGTACAAATCCTGCAAACCAAGGAAACTTCAATTTCAAATCAAAGGCCTGCTTTTGTTCTCTGTGCTTCCCTGTGCCTAGCAATACACTACAGAATTGGCTTACTCCAGAGATCAGAAGGGATAAAAGCAAAGAAGGAAGGTAAAAGATACAAACATGGCGGAAGTGTGAAGGGAGAAAAGAGTGGTTTCTGCCTATGGTTTGTTCTGTGCTTCATGGTGTTCCTCTGGCCTGTTCTTACCTTTTTGTTAAAGAAATGGTTGAGGCCATGATGAAGATAGGCTAGAATGCATTTGTTTCACATTTGCAAGAGACTGAAAATGTGCAGTTACTTGATTAGTGACTTGGAAGGAATGGATTTTTATTTTTGGCATCTTGATATACTTAAGAGAAGGATTTTCTTTAATGGAAGGCATGAGAAATCCTGAAAAGGAACATTTTGAAATGACCTATTGACAGAAGTGCTTAGAGTATAAAAGTTTTTGTCTGTCCATTAAAACCAAAGCAAAATAATTCAGTGATTTCAGCATTTCTTGAATATATACACATGTAATATGCAATATCTTTTTTTAAAAAAAATCTTCCTAAGTCCTTGCAAATGATTTTCAGAGCATTATGTAACAGAACAGGATTTTCTCAAGTCTGGATCTCAATATATTCCTCAATAAAATGTTTCTATAGTTGAATCAGAGGTGTGTTTCACTGCCATTGACAAGATAAGTGAAAGAAACTAATGCATGAATGTTTTTAGATTTGCCCATGAGCAGTTAGTTCTGTTCTGAATGCAGTCCTCAGTAGTGCAAGCAGCAAACTGAGCTTTGGGGATTGGATCTGCAACAACCAAATACAAAAAAGCACAGTACTGGGATTTGATGGCAGTATTATGGCTTACTACAAGATGTTGAGGTTTACTTTCCCTGAAAGTTTCTCAGTCTTTAAGTTGGAGAGACTTAAATACATGCTTTCTCTTTCTAACATAATAATCAATTAATATTATACTCCAGAGCATGAATTAAATTACAGTTAAAAAAGTCTTCTGCCTGAAGAGAAAGGAGGTCACTGAACAGCACAACACTAAATCTGAAACTAAATATGATACAATAATAGAAGAAAGAGTAATGCTGACAGGAGCAATGCTTTTGCTCAGGCTACAAACAAAATACGACAGCAGAAAATGACAGACAGAGCCGGTTTTACACGACACAGAAACCTGATTCCAGATGCTTCTTGTCAGCACAGAGCTTGTAACTGTGAGAAAAGTTTCAGTTTACTATCAATCTCTCATATTAGAAGAATAAAATTCCTAGAGCTGCCTAGAAGTTCAAACAAACTACTGGCCTCTTTGTGAGATTGGGTCTGTTTTGTTTGTTTAATGCATAGCTCCATTTTAATCAACCCTGTTATTTGACCTTGCCCACAACTAACATTTTCATCATATCCTAACTTTGCACACAGGAAAGATGCTACTAATTGATGTCATCCTGCAGGCACTTTGTCTGCAAAACAGGTCTGTGCCATGTAAATGTTTACAAGTAGTACTCCTAATAATGTTAAAAGGAAAGCCTTGTGATCACACAGTAAACCTTGTGAAAGAAATTGTGGGTGGTGGTAGGAAAATATGCTAGTTTACCAGCTTCCCAGCCATATTCTCACATGGTTTAACTGCATTCCTGTCTACCAAAAAGTATTTTTGGCTCCTGGGCTTTAATCTGTTTAACATATAAAACTATGTTTATTTGAATGTGCTTGCCAACCTACTCTAATTAGCCAATATTAAAACTGTAGGCTAGACATGGCTTGATGGTCCTATATTACAAAGCAGTGAAGTTTTAAAACCAGAGATGGGTGCTAGCAGAAGGTTCTCTGCCTTTTCTGCCCCAGTGGTTTTGGATATCTTGCCTATTCTGAGAGTAACCTTTTAAGTTATAACCAAGACAAAGCCTGCTAAAGACAAAGCCTGCTAAATCCAAGCAGAAGCAAAAAAGGGCAGGTCACTATCTTGTGCTCACTTGGAGACCTGATTCT
The DNA here is from genome assembly GCA_013400195.1 of Aramus guarauna. Classification (NCBI taxonomy): domain Eukaryota; kingdom Metazoa; phylum Chordata; class Aves; order Gruiformes; family Aramidae; genus Aramus; species Aramus guarauna. The sequence continues at coordinate 16,828 of VXBL01007708.1, forward strand.
GAGCATATTTTTTTTTCCATTCCAAAATGAATGAGCACATAATGAAATATATGACCTTCTAATTTACCCTGCAATATCTAGATGTTGCTGTTGACTACAGCCACCCCCTCAAGGAGCCCTAAAACCATATGGCTTATTTATCCTACCAGCAACTGTGCTGTGTTTGAACCTTTTTAAGCTCTTTGTGCACGCAACTGCTAAACAAAGTTGCTATTTAAGGCTGGTACTTGCACAAGATGCTGCTTGACATGGTACTGATGAAACCTAGATTGTTCAAAAGAGCTTCCAGGATGGCAGCAATATAGCTGATGCGTCTTTCAAAAAATACTAAGAACTGATTTGCTTTTCCTGCCTATGCGCTTAATTTTTAATATTATTGTCTCTTTTGTGCCAAGGGTTTGTTGCAGGGGTGGGGGTTTGGTTTTATATTTCTCGTATTTCTATAGCATTGCAAATAATACAATCAAGCTCATATATTGTGTTTCTTCTAAAATTACTTTTAGAAGTAATTTCCCAGAATGCCACTGCAGGGATTGTTCTTGGTTGAAAGTTTATGAAGTATCTTTTACTTTCATAATTTTTTTTCTAGAAAAAACAAGTCTACTGCTGGAGAACACCACACTAGGCAAGAAATAATTTCTTTAAGAAAGGACAATGATGTGTGAGGGCAAATGAAGTTAATACATCTTGCTGGTGAAAGATGTTTGTCTATTGGGTGTCTTATATAGCAAAATGAAGAATCAGTAGTTCATTAGTACTGAATACTAAATACAAAATAGTTGTTTCCTGTATCCATGAAAAGCTGTTTAACATTAAAAAATAGAATGCAACATTTATGATTATGTAATTATATAGAGCATTAGAAATCATGCATAACACACACTTGGATGAGCAGAGATTTTGCAGAATTACTTGTTCAAAATAATTTGGCAAATGGTTCATGTGAGCTGTTTTAGCTTACATACTAGTCAGGAACTGTCTTCCATTTCAGCTGCTTTGATAAATAACTACAAATCACACACTATAGATTCTGTTCCCCAACTTTCCAAAATGGCTATGTGAACCCATGCATATATTGACAATATTCAATTATTAAACATATTTGTTTAAAAATGCACACTTCAGCTGTACAGAATTTTCATCTCAGCTATCTCAGAATTTTGCTTTTGATCCTGGTGAGGAGAATTTACTGTACATACTCTGAAATAGCAGGGATTTTAGCATTGCTTGACTTGCAGTCAAGCATATGCAAGTGCCAGCCAGCTGTGAAGTGGAGCTCCTTGGTGAGATATGTTCTTCTTTTCGGGTTATTTGCCCAGCTACACTCTGCCACCACTAGGCACGCCATGAGGAGAGCCCCAGAGCCGGGGATGATGGGAGAGGTGAGCCGTGGGGAACATGTCTTTGCTGCACAGCACCGGGGCTGCTCTTCAGCACTGGAGGAAGCAGGAAGGTGGTGATGTGTTTGATAACCGCGGGAGGCGTGCGCTTTGCAGGTACCACTATGGAGGAGTGGAGTGGGAAACGGGTTAATGGAAGAAGAGATGTGCTCGATAGACCCACTTTCATACATAACTGAATTAATCCTGCCCTAGAGGTACAAACGTGCTTGACATCATTCAGGTAAACACTGAGCTACTTAGTTTTTTAGTACATCCTGAGGACTTTCACATTTCTGTTTAAAGCTAAACGATTACTTCAGTAATTTTTTAAGTCTCAGAGGTGAGGAAATAAAGGAAATCCCACCATATTTGAGGAATAAAGGTGACCAATTAGTCACATTCAGCTATGACTTCATCGTTGATTTCTGCTTTGCTGGGAGACAATTTTTACCATTGTGTAAAAATTTATGAATTCATGACATCTATATAATCTGTTTTTCTCTACTCCTTGAATCCATGGAAAATGTAAAAATTAGAACAGAAATTTGGGCCATTTCAAATACAAATTCAAATACTCATTAACCAGTCAGTTTAACACGAAGTGAAGTAATTAAGCTTCACAACATGCTCTCGAGGGCCAAAAACTGCTGCTGGGTGACCCAAATCCAAAGCCTGGGAAAGGGAAGCTCAGGTACTGGACATACGACACCACCTAAACCTCATCCCATGGAAACTGACAGAGCTCTGTGGGCCTACAGATGCGCAGTTGCTCATTGCAGAAGTATCAGACATTAATTTTTTAGATTTCTACTTTATCTCAAATCTAGTGGAAGTCAGATTCCTCACTGATGACTTCTGTATCCAAAAAGTTTTTAGATTTTAGGGGATTTTATTCTTAATCTGGAAAAGTAGCTGTCAACGCAGAAAGTGCAAAGATGCAATTTACTCAGCAATCATGAGAAATAAAGAACATTTGCTCAGGCATCGCACTGTCCTAATGCATGTGTACGTATGAGTCACGATTCAGATGTTAGGTGGCTTGAATCACTTTCTAAAATGGCTGTTACGTGTTGCCATTGAACGCAGAGAGAGATTTTGAGGATCAGATTCTATCTTAGGCAACCAAACGTGCAGAAAGTTTACTCCTATGCTCAGGGTGTCATTCCCAATCGGTAGGGCAGTCATCCTCACCCTTCGGTAAAACAGCACAGCTCTGCACCACCCGATAGCCTCTGTGTCTCCAGGTGTCCCTGCTGACAGATGTATGCACAGGCTCCCCTCTTGCAGATCCCTCTGCACAGCTCCAGGAATCGCCCTCTCCCTCCTCTTTCCTGAAGGAAATGCTGGAAGACTGATTTTCATCCTGGGTGGCACATGGCAATTAATTAACACAGTTTTTTGGCTTGTCTGAGTATTCCACCTTTATGTAGGTAATGTATACTGAAAAAGGAGAATGAAATGTCAAACACACACCCTTTATAAGATAAAATTGAACAGTCATATGATGATGCAATGGGACCACCACAGTGCTAGATATGTACTTCTATGGGTGTTCTAGAAGTATGCAGACATTTACAGGGCTATGGGGTTAATCAATGTACTTATTTTCCTACTATTCTTTTTTTCAAAAATCTAAGCATAGGCATGCAAAATGACATCAATACTGTAGTGACAAAAAGCCACCAAACTCTAGAAAAAGACAAATGTGTGTTACATGTTCTTTTTTTCCTGTTGTTTGCATTCATTTTTATTCCAGAAAAGTAGAAACAAGTGCAGAATATATACTGTGGAGTAAAGCACCCTGAAGGCATTTATACAAACCCATCCCCTTACTGTTCATTTCACTAAGCAAATGGAAAGATGAGATTCCTCAACGAATGCAAAACAAGAGGCAGAAACATAATCTCATCTTTTCTCAGCAAGCAGGCAAATCTCTTGCGCCATTCTTTAGAGCTGGAATTAATCAGCTACTGAATAATGAGCTCAGACTGCTTGGTGAGATGATTCTGAGTTAGAAAGCCCTTAAGAAGCCACTCTGCAAGTGAATGAAGGAAAGAAAAGACGATATGGGGCATGCTGTACACCAGTTCAAGGCTCTCTTTTGGAAGAATTGGCTCTGCCGTGTAAGGCAACCGGTGAGTTTTTGGAAAAGATAAAGAAAGGAATATTTTAAATTGTCTTTTAATACCTGTTGGGAAGAGTGTATCTATCTGTCTTGATTTTCCTTTTTCACTGCATGTTGTTAAAGATAGGCTGGCTGCAAGTGGTTCTTGTTCTGCCTTTTTTTGAAAACACAAGTAGAGAATAACAGTGTGTTTTAACTCTAAAATGGCTGAACACAGCAATGCTCCCCAATTTCCACATGAGGTAGGAAATCTCATAAAAGTTTTGAAGAGCTACAGCTTATCTTTTAATTATCATTAGATATTGCCAGTGCTTGTAGCAGTGGTGAGGATGAAAATCAATTTCCTTCACGTTACAGGTACTCATTGGTAATGTAAGAAAGCTTGCACAGTTTAGATCAAAATTAAGATATGGGGAATGTAAGGACTGTACATTAGCATTGTATATACTTCTAAATTTCCTTTCATGTCCACTCTACAAAACCTAATTTAACCTTTCAAATTCCAATAAGCAGAAGAATGTGGCAGCTACTTCAAGAGCAGTCAAAATTAAAATAATACTCAGATATGAGATGTGATGTCATTGTTCACTTTCACTGTGATTGACATTATTTTTTAAATTTAAGATAGAAGGAAAAAAATTTCTCAAGTGAGATAACATTTTTGTGGAAAAAATGTGTCACTACAATTAATAGTTTCTCATTGATTTCCCTTGTCTGTGATGATCTGGGGATTTGCAATGAGGCATGTTGGCTGCTTCGGATAGGATTACCTCAATTAAACAAATATATAGGTTTTAATTTCAGAAATAGTTCACTTAAATAAAGATGTGATTTAGAGAGACAATTTCTTCTCTAAATTATTTCAAGTGATTTTTTTTTTAATATGAAAGAGATATTTTGTGGAGGGATACTGTTGGTTATATTCTTCCCCATTCCTGAACACTTCTATACGCTCCCTGTTCCTCGTACTTCAATTGGTGTGCATTAAGTGGCTTCTCAGTATCTCCTGTTCTCCTCCACGCTGACCTATTTCTCTTCTTGCTCTGTCCAGTTTTCTCATGTATGTATTTTTGAGGGACAAAAATCTTATTTCATTTAAGTTTTAAGTTCATCTTATTGGTACTTTTCCTGAATAGAGAGCTCACTGAGATGCAGGCTTCCCCAAACCGGGATTTACTATGAATGACTCAAACCAAACTAAAATCTAACAGTCTGTAGCCAGGAGCTGCCCTGGGGAATTTGCAAAAACTCCTTATGTTCTCATTGTGTGAACACTGAGCCAGGAATGCACTCCATTTGCAGTGACACAAGGAGAAATCCAGGTGGATTGTCCACCTATGCAAAGGGCAGGTCAGACCGTTATGAATCTGGAGAGAGATGCATCTCCTGAAAGATCTGGTGTGCTTCAGCTCTGTAGTATATCTGTAGAAGGTGATTGTCTTCTCACGGTTATTTATCAGCAGTTAGGGCTAGAAGACAAGTGTGGTCTGTTGCACTAATGATATGTCATGTGGCATTAGTTGATATCACACAGTGAAGGGTAAAGGGGCTGTGAAAGATGCAAGCGTTCTGTAAAGAGTAGGTGTTTTGACTGAAATTCAGGCTGGCATCAGCACCTCTCATTAACATGGTTCAAAAGCAGCAAAGGATAATATGTACATTTGGACATCAGTTGGAGTTTGAAATTGAAGTTGTGTAGAGGATACCTTCTCCTTTCTTAGTTTTCAGAAGATTTTGCTTCTGAACTATAGATTCTGGAAGCTCAGGAGATACACACTGCCAGGCAACTGTATTACTTAACTTTTCTATCACTGCATTTTTTAACTATTGTTTATGTAGTATTTATTACCATCCAAATTTGCAGATAGGTAAAGGATGAAGCATGATTCCCAAATTCCCTTGTTCTGATACCCTGATTTAGAGGAGATTTGGAATTATAATCATGTTGTGAAATGCTTGGAGTGTGTAGTTGCTAATACGGCTATTAGGAGACTACAGCAATGTGGACAATGGGATTAATTCTTAATATTACTAGGTTCTCTGCAATTGCTATTATCAACATCCAGATGCCTGGTACTCTAAGAATGGCATAAGCACGTTAGATTGAGAAGTCTACGTCTGATAAACCATTTATGCACACTGAAATTCTGGACATAAATGGAAAATGGGGAAATTATTTGTTTTCCTAAAACCTTCTAAACAACAGAAGTTATTCTAATATGCCTATACTTGCTTGGCTCATTGGTATTCTCCAGTTGTGAATTTGACATATTTATTGAACTTTGAATTTTATAGATTTACCAAAATCATTACTATTTACCCTATTCTTTAGGTGCAATGAGGTTTCTCAGTTGAATGGCAGCAACCACGGAGAATGCAGCCAAGAATTAGAGTAACAATTGTTGCCAGCTCTTATTTCATTAGATGCCTTTCTCCCCCCATGCCAATGCTAGTGGCATTGTGCAATGTTTGCTTTGATCCCTAGGTTTGTGCAAAATCCAAAATAAATACAGAGAATCTGCCCATTTTAAAAAATGCTGCTGTTGTGTTTTTTTGTATTTTAAGAATCTTTGGCTCATTTATCCCAGATTTGGAATAATAACCCTCCCCAGCATGCCAGATTTTTGGATACTATGACTAAGCAAATTAATTTTGGAAGAGCTTAAACCAGAGGAGAGTTCTCAAATATAATTGTTCTGTACCTGGCATACCCTACTATGTTACAACCCATATGATTTTTCTAATCACAGAGCATTCTTGTATTTCTAGCCAGCTGACAACTCAGTTATACCTATAAGTGGGTTATTTCTTCCCCTTTCTCTGTTTTGCTTTCTACATACCATCTGATAATCCAGCAGCAATTCTTTGTGAGTCAAACTCTTGAAGTTCAAAATATTTCTAAAATGTAATTTCAGACAAAAAAGCCCAGGAACAGGCCAAAACCAATTAAGTAAAGTCTACCTGAAATAAATGAACTTCCTTGGCTGCATCCAAAGTTCACGGAAATCTACAGGAAGAATACCACTCAAAGTTTTAGGCTAAGTGATATATCACACCCATTAAAGTTGCAAGAGTGGGCCTCTGTTGACCTGCTATGGTATAGCAAGGGGAGTGTCACTGGAGAAAATTGAATTAATTTCACAGGTATCTTAAATATGAATGATTGGTCCTTAATGCAGCCGAACAGGAGAAATAGTAAGAAAAAAGAAGATCTACAATCAGAGTATTTCTGTATTTGTTTGGGTAAACTAATCTAGATTTTGAAGTCAGAACCTTGCCTTATTCTGAATTGATGAGAAATTTGTTTCTCCATTAGTAGGGCTTTATTTTGTCTCAGTTAATGGGAAATACAATATATTTTCTGCTTTTCTGTTGTGATAAGCAAGTAGAATCTTTCAGATACCCTAAGTCGTATAAAGCTCTTTGTACAAGCTAAGAAGCATCCCATAGTGCTAGTACCATGCTCTTCCTCAATTTTAGTGATAATAAAGTGTGATAGTTTTGATCGTAGGTCTATTTCTCTAGAGATGTTTAATAAAATCTGTTCCATCCCTCTGGGAAAGCCTTTGCAATGATTAAAAGTCTTCAACTTTACCCCTTCTCTGTAGCACAAATAAATATCTCTTACCAACATATTTAATCCCCTGTATTTTTTGCTTGAAAACTTCTTACTAATTACAAATAACGTGTTAGATTTCATTGACCAAAGAAGTAGTCTCACCAGTAAGTGTCCTAGTGAAATGTTGCTCCAAATTCACATCATTTTGAGTGAGGACTCGATTTAGCTCTATACAATAAGACTAATTTTTTGACTAAGTTTGGATACTGGTGACTGAGCCAGTAGGTAAAACCATTCCTGTTCTTCTCACATCATGACTCCTTGTTAAATATAACGAAGAACCTCAAGGCTTTTTTGTTAGCAGGGGACTCCAGTGACTTGTTTTGGCCATTAATCCAGTTCTGGGCTTTAAGACACGCAGCTGCCTGGAATTAGATGTGGTGGCTCCTCACCATAGTTTATTTATGTGACTTTGTGTTTTGTCCTGGTGGTTGTACTGAAAGAGCAAAAAGCTGGCACAGTTATTTTAGCACCCAGAGCTCACCAGTGTGGTTCTGGATATTGTACAATGGACTGGGAAGCTATTGAGCCAAGTGCACATTCCATTTCTTTATTTATGCTTGACCTGCTTGCAAGAGGTAAAGGAAGTCCCTGGTAAAAGTCCAGTGCAGTAGGACAGATAGAGAACAGAAGAGCAGGCTTGAAATAGGAAGACTTTGGTTAGTCCACAAGTTCCCCAGAGATGGCCCCCATGATGCAGAATCCCAGGTGGCTTCTCCAGCTTACAGAAAGATGAGTAGGAGCAAAGAAGGGCAGATGCTAGGTAGATTTATCCTATCTAGAAAGCATTATCAAGTGAATACCTAGGTACACTTACAGCTCTGCTTACAGTTGTCAGGGCCCTGAGGGCACTGATAAGTCTTGATGGCCCTGACTAGCCTCACCTGGGCCCAGGGCTCAGCTGAAATGGGCCTTCTAGAGCCGTGGCTCTTACTTGGGAAGTCAGAGGAGCATTGCTCTCTAGCTTAGCTCTTGTGCTTGGCCTCTGCCTTCCTGGCTTGACTGTGGTCCTGCCTCATCATTGTGACCTTGCCTGAGGATCAGGACTCCTGGTTGAAGCTGGCTGTGATGGCTGGGCCTGCCCTGCTCACCCTGTGGGATGAGTCCGCAGCTGGTGAGGCTGCTGGGTGGGAGGTGTTACCATGCATGGCTACCTGTGCCTCGGGGAGCAGCCAGCCCTCGCTGCTCCTGGAAAACATGAAAGCACCAGGCCTTGCTTTTTTTTTTTAGTTGGCTCCTATTGGGTTTGGAGTGTGTTCAGTTTAGATAAACGGCAATTTCCCTATGCTTCAGGAAGCCTTTAGTTCCTTGCCTGGTGTTCAGCAGAGCAGGCTATTTCCAGAGGGAAGATTCTGCTATTGGATTTTGTTCTTAAGCATTATGTTACTTTTCTCAGGTATTTTTCTAACATAGTCAAGTTTAGGAATCACTTCCCCGGTGAGATTTAATTCATCTCTGACAGTTTAGAAATAAAAATCCTCAATATGCTTTGGAGAAATTAATAGCCTTGAATCTTTAGTGTGGTTCTTTGTCATCTCTGGTACGTTTCTGTTGCCAAGTTCAGTATTCACACTTTCCTAGCACTTTTATTAGTGAATCTAGAAGTCTTTTGACAGTTGGCTGAATGGTAGTTTCTTCCTTTTTGCAGCAGAAGACGATTAGTTAGATTAAGACGAGTGGTTTTGTTTGGTTTCATTGGTTGTTTATTCTCCATGCAACCTGTTTGGGGGTTTGCATCCTCTCTGCAGAGGCACACGCACATGCGATGTACCTGCCATTTGCTCAGAGGAGACACACTCAAAATCCGTGAGTCCGCAGTGCACCAGCTTGGGTGCCTTTCCATTGAGAAATGGGAAGGCAGGGAAACAAGAAGCATGGCCGTGGGCAGCCTCAGGCCCATTAGCTTGGTCTCACAACACCTTGCTGCTGGAGGTGATGAAGGCAGCTTTTGGAGAGAGGCCACTCCAGGTGAAATAAAGGGTGTAATGGCAGCAGTCAGGGACGGACAAGGAGGTATGCTGCTGGGCAGGGTTGAGGACAGTAGGCTTCAGGGGGACGTGAGGAGCTGCAGCAAGGTGCAGAGCGCTGCTGGCTCAGAAATGGGAGGGCTGGATGTTGCTGTCATCATGTTGTCAGAGTCACTGTGTTGACCAGAGGGAAATATCTACAAACGCTATAAATAGCAGTAGTGAGTGAAAACTGCTTTTGTACTCTGAAAGCGGTGTATTTGGCAGTTATAAGGATTTTAAATAGAAGTCTTAATTACTATTTTGTTTTTATTGATCTTATTTTCCCTTAAGTAGTTGTGGAGGAGTTTTTTTGTTTTGTTTTATTAAAACATAGATGAATTTTAATGATTTTTTTTTCCCAAATCTTGTTTTCTGTAGTACTGACAATGTTTTGATTTCCCTTTTCAGGTCCTGTCTCTCACTGAAATACTCTGGCCATGTGTACTTTTCTTGATTCTGGCTGCAATCCGCTTCCAGGAGCCCCCAAAATACAAGGAAAACTGTAAGTTTTGTTTCATCTGTGTTCTATTTTGGTCACTTCTGCTTGTGGAAGTATTTAGGAAATACTGAAGATATCCTAGAAAGGGAATCTTAAATGTAGTGGAGTCAATGGAAAGAATCCTACAATGGGATTCAGTCTTGCCTAGCTGTGGATCTAAGCAAGTCATATTTGGATGGGAAAGAAATACATAGTTTAAGGTCTGATTTGTTAGACCAGTTTTAGACATCTACTTTTGGAGTAAGGTGAATTACTTAGGTATTAGTTGTACTCCTTTCTTTCTATTGAGTAATGGAGCTTAGATGACTGGCTCAGAGGTAGATAATTATGCAGTAGATACTAACAGTAAGACAAGATGAATCTCACCCCTACCCACTTCCTGGGATTTAGAATTAACATTTCGTAAATAATAAATTCTTCCATTTCCATCAACACTTCAAAACTCATTGTGACTACCTTCACCTTACAAAGTTATTTTTGCTTTTAGCTTGTCAAATGTTGTCTTCATTCAGAAAAGAATGAGTTGTGATATAGTCTATTCAATTTATTATTCCGTTATTCACAGATGTCAGTAAACTGGGGATAAACCAGCTTTAGCTACATTAGAAACCAATTTGGTAAAACAATTATAGAGCTGTAGAGTGAAGTATCTGGAGACAATCTAGCCTGCACTATATTTACTTCAGACTAGCTCTAGTCTGGACCAAGGATGCAATGTATGATAATAGTTTGAGTACATTAAGCTGAGAGAGCTTTCTACAATGTGAACTGAAGTGTGCTAAGCAAAAATAACTCATCTGCAAATGGCACTGGTCATTCACAACTCAAAATTCATTGTTTTATACATCAGGTACAGTTCTGAGGAATGAAGGATGGTTTGACTAACAGTGCAATTTCTAATGGTACATGTCTCAAAAATATTGGCACCTGAATTTAAATAAAATTAGGATTTTTAAGTATCATGCACATGTAGTAAATTCCCCATTTCTCCGTCTTTCAATTCTGAATATTCAGTAAGAGTGCTAGCCCAACTGGTAGCTTTCTTATTTCCTTCTCATTTCTTTCCCTTAAGTTTGTTGTAATGGTTGCCAAAATGTAATCCAGAGAAACAGGGGAATGACCTTTCAAATATTTCTCAATTTTAGCTGTTTTAACCAGAGAAATGAAGTTAAACAGGAACCCTATAGCTATTCCTCATGTTTCAAAATAAGCAGAAAGTCGCTTTGTATTTTGAAGTTTAAATTCTCAGAACTATGGAGAGATATGGATAAATTCCAGAGATATGGAAAAGTTACTGTTTAGACAGTCTTGATGGATGTACATTCTGACATTACTGAATACCAGTTCCTTCATCTCATGAAAGCCTGGAAGTAAAAAGGAAATACTATTTTGTGAGGAAGTTTATATTCTAATCTAGGTCACATGTCATTTTGGGCAGAGAGGCTAGAAAGCATACGATGTTGCAATGGCATTACTACTGTGAAAATCAGCTTTTCAAAGACTGCTCTCAAATGTTATACCCTGTTGTCATGGTCTGACACAGAAGTTATTCATTTTCTGTGGTGAATTAGTTGTTCTCAAATGGGACACCTGTCATCAACACAACTTCATTTTTTGTGGGTGACAAAGCCACTTTCTAGAAGAAGGAAACACAATGTGATGGTACGTGTTTGTAACTGCAATGTCACGGGTTTTAATTCAGCTGCTGCTTGGTTTTAGGTTACTTGGAAGCTCGGGATTTACCAAGTCAGGGCCTCTATCCTTTCATGCGGACACTCTTCTGTAATGTTGGTTCAAGATGCAAGAATACTAGTTACACAACAGAGAAAAACAACCGCTTACGGTAAGTTACATGAACTTGACAGAGCTGTTAGTATCACAGTGCATCTTTTTCAACAGGAAAGGTTCTTTCTGTCTTGCAGACAGGTAGAACAGGAGCTTTGTTACTCTGTGCTAAAAGTTGCCTTCAGTGTCCTTATGAATGCAAAAGATGTAGGGTCTTAGGGATGCCTCTTCCTGATTTTTGTTTGCCTTTTGGCAAACATTTCATGCTTTTGTTAAATACCGAAAACTTCTGGTGGAAAATTGGAGAGGTACCTTGTGATATCGTTGCCCTTCAATGCTGACAAGTGAAAGCATACTTTTATCCTTCACTGGAAAGTCTTTTATTACATGAGAGTGAGATTGAGTAACAAAAAATATATCATACATAGATTTAAACTTTGAAGAGTTTAGGAGCATACGTGGTGGGAGAAATAAACATAGAAAAGCAAAACAAAGATAACTCTTGAGTAAAACCCACAAAGAGCCAAAAAGGATTAGCAGAAGCTCTGTAATAAAAATAACTTGAAAAAGTAGTCTGTAAGTGGGCCCTATCACAGGTTCCCAGAATGCAGAAGAAAAAAGATGAATTTGGAATTTTCTTTAAGAAATGTAGTAATTTCACTTATTTCAAAATATTGAAAACAATTCAGGTGCAAAGACAATTGTGCACATTGGCTGAAGGATGTAGTCATAAGCAAACTTTCAAAATCTATAACAATAGAGTCAAATTAAGGTGAGCTAATCAGAATATATGTGTGTATATATGTATGTTTATTCTTAGAAAACTGAGAATATCTACCATAAAAGATCTTGGAGGTTTGAGCCTGGTAAGTGTGCAAGACAATCAAGTTTTTATGGTTTATTCTTGTAGAAGTTTATAGATAGCAATAAATTTAGCACACAGAAAGCTGGAAAGCTTCAGTATCACAGTAACAGGCCATAGTACTTACCATTTGATCTAGACAGTCTTGTTCTAGTTATTTTGTACATATGGAGAGCTGTTGATTGAGCAAAATAAATCTTTTTTATGGGCAAACACCTTCTACATAAAGCAATAATTTGTTAGGAAAATTGAAATCTTAGCGGTTTAAGCCACAAATCATTATTAGTCCAGACTAGTATTACACGAAATACTTATATACAGAAATAACAGTATTACAGTAACATCCCTAACCAAAAATTCTCCTAATAATATTAATAATACAGTTAAAATTTTTACACAACCACTTAGTTTCTACTCCACTCCTTGGAATTATGCTCACCTTTCCATTGCTAGTGTGGGTCATAAGGTCAGTGGCTGTAGTCTGTAGGGTTGTTATGGCAAGTCATGATCTGGAGCCCTTCACCTGGAGGAATGTGATGTTAATGGCTTCTTTTTCACTCTAGGGTGCTCTTGGAGTCACTTACGTTTGCTAATGTGCTTTTATACCTTGCTTGTTCTCCATTGGTCTGCATCTCTATGATACATCTGAACTTATGTGGTACATCTGAATGCATATGGTATCTTTTAGATATGTTAGTATCTGCTCTTTTTTCTTGATGCTTATAAATTGGCCTTGTCTGGGTATAGTTCTACATTTTAACTGACCATTAATGAGTTGTTCATAGCCATGGGGTCCTCAGTGCCAGCCTGTGCCCCATCTCTTATCATCCCAGACCTGTACTCCAGTACAGTGCATCCTGTGTCCCCACTTCTCAAGGCTTCTACATTACACTGGGCCCATGTTCCTCTGCACTACTATGCTATGTTAATCATAAATATGTCATTTTGCATTGAATGATCACTTGTTACTACTACCTGTTTAAAACTATGGTGGAATTACACCATGACAAGTAAAAGTAAAGCAAATAGCCATCTGACCAGAAAAAAAAAATTAATAAGAAAAATTAATACTAAACCAAGTAAAAAACAAAACTGCAGGCACATTAAGACAAGGTCAGACAAAGCAAAGGTGGCAAGCCTCTGAGCCATGGTCTTGCAAACTCCATACAAAACCTGTAGCCTGTTACTTGCAATGGCAATGCTATATTACTGGGTTATAGAGTTACAATAGCTGTTGGTCTTTTAAAAAATTCTTTCCTAAAAGTATAATTTTAATTTATACCTCTAGTCTAGATGCCATCTAAGTGTATTAAACCTCTAGAAACTATGAACTATATTGACTGCTCTGCATGATTATTTACACTGTTTTGACTGACTTGCCCAAATTATGTTTCAGCTCAAAAGGAAAAGCAGGAAAGAATTTCCTGGAGGCAGTTTTAGACCTACTTAAGAATTGGGGAAATTATTTGGTGGCTTTCAATTTTTCAAATGAAAAATAACATGCATGCATGTGTGGATATTTATGCACTCAATAGGATACAGTGAGTAGCATATAGCCTAGGTAAAGAAAAGGGGTAAAAAGGTAGGATGAAGTTCATTCTGAGGTCAATCTATTCCAGCAGGTCCATCAGTATAAATTAAATCAACCTCAGGGCTGCACTGACTTATGCTGGCTGCCAACAGCCTTAGGAATACAGACTGTCAGTTTGATCAGCCAAACAACTGAATCCTACAATGTCCCTGTGTTGACTGGAGAGAAGGAGTGGCATAGGAATAGTAATAGCAATTATCTTCCCTTTGAGGATTTATATTGAACCATAGGTGGTTCTTTATAATTTTTCCGGGACATTTTTACATCAGTGTTGTGTTTATTATGGGTAAATCAAAGACTGCATAGTTTGCATGGACATTGAACCCATTTGTTTTTGCAGTATGTACCACATTGGAGCTATCAGTTTGAAATATAGTTGTTGCTTTTTGGAAAAATGAATCCTATGATTTATACTGAAACCTCCATGATGAAAGCCACAAATGACCCAAATAACTATTTGTCAGTGAGCAGCCTGAGCAGGGCTTGAAGTCATCCTGGTGCAGGCCCCCCAGGAAACAGGCTCTGTTAACAGCCTCCAACATGGTGAGAAGATGAGCCAGGTGAAGGCTACAACTCCCTCATTAACTTTGATTTGCAGCAAAATCTGCCACCTCCTCTGATGCCTTGGAAAGCATCCATTTTTCAACAACTCTGAGGGTTTGCTCCTTGCTCCTTTCTTCAGCCACTGCAAAAGCTGCTGGCTTGCAGCTCTTTGATGTGATTCCCTAGCCGGTTACACCCAGCAGAATCTCAGAGCAGAGGAGTAAGGAAATACTTAGGAAGTGTATTTAGGAGCTCCCATTGCAAAGGACGTTTTCCCCTGCTCTTTCAAGTATGTTCCACCCATCACCTCATCTTAATGGAGTACAGAGTAAAATTGAGAGCTTGCAAATAAGATAAAAACCATGCAGCACAGTGTCCTATGGGCTTAGAGCCACAAATGAGAGTACATGTGCATGGAAACATAATATATTCCCAGTACTCTTAATCCCACCTAGATTCCTCCTAGATCTATGTTTGTTAGACTGCTTAATACCTAGAAGAAAATTAAGCTTGAGTTTTCTCGGACTTGGAACTGCAAAGATCATGAAAACAAGACTCTAAAGTGTTATTTCTAAGCACATTAGTTTTTCTCTTTATTTAGTTACAAGTAGTAGCGGCCTGAGCAGCCTCACTCTGTGGTATGACAAAGCCCCAGTTCTGTCTCTGGCATCTTCTCTGGGATGGACCCCTCGGTTCCATGTAGTAGCTCTGTCTCCTTTGGCACCTGACTGGACTCCTGGGGTCATCCTGCCGTGTTGGGGCTGTTGTCCTGATTGTCCCCCTGGCTCTGTCTGCTAGTGAGAATCCTGTGGGACAGTGCCCCATGAGTGAGGATATGGCCTGCTCCAGGGTTGCCTCATGTCCTAGCTTGGGGGCCCCTCCTGGAGCAGCCCCACTCGCACTGATCCCTTTCTTGTTACTGATTTTATTGATACCTGGGCCTCTGTGGTTCTCTAGTAGCATCACAAGAACTTATGTACGAGATCAGGTGTGGAAAAACAAAATCAAGGAAGGTCCAAGCAACAATGATAGTGCTTGCGTAAGAATTGCATAGAAGGTCAAATTTTTCTTTAATGATGTGTATCTTCAGATGAAAAAAAATAATTCTGCAAGATAGCTGTATGTCTGCAGCAACTTATTGGACTAGTAACCCTATGTGGTCTGGACCAGCTTTTGTAGTCCTGTGCTATGTAGTTGGAAAACAGAAACCTAAGCAATTTTTATGATGTTGCTTATAGATTATCAGAGAGTTGGGGAGAAAAGAAATTTTAAACATGAGTATTCTCAATTTTATAGCCAATTAAGAACAATGCTTTTTTGGTTCTTTGTATTTTTTGGTCCATAGCATTTTAGAAGGGTTATAATAGTACACAACATGGAGGGGAAAATCTTTCCTTTCTGTTGCAGACATGCAGTAAGCTATTTTCCAGCATGTGCATTGGTATTGATGGAGATGTTATGTCTTCAGGCTGTCCTGAGATGGTGCGGAAAGGGAGCCAGCACAGCTGGGGCTTTGCAATTTTACAGAGAAATTTTTAATATGGTGACAGAGGTGACATTGAGACAAGAGTTTGCTAAGAGGCTTATGAAAATCACCAGTCTAAATGGCATTGCACATCATAGCTGAGATCTCAGAAGAGCTCTGAAACGTTCTTATTGTTACCGTAACTGGGCAATTTGGATAGAATTAGCATTTCTGAGTCATGACTTTAGGAATGCCAATTGCTTTTACATGCTCAAAAAGATGCAGAGTCTTTTTGCTCTTTTGCAGTGTTTTATCATGCTCAAAACTTGTATGAATGTATGTCTGTGACTTCTGTCCTCATACATGTATTTCTGGAAATGCACAATTAAGGGAGGAGTTGCCATGGATGATAACGAAATTATATATATATATGTGTATACACTCACTTTCTCCTAACACCCCAGTTCTAATTATGTATGTCCTCTCCTGCAAATAACTGGCTTCTTCCTTTTGTCCTTTTTGTCATCCCTTGCTTCTTCTCTTTATTGTCCCTAGCAACTGCTGCTGTTGACTTCCTTTACACATACACAGGTGAGGTAATGTCATCATCTGCCCCAGAAAGCACACATTGAAGGCTCTTTGGGAGAATGTAAACAAAAATACTTAATTGTTGTACTGCTACCCTGTCTGAAAATTGCTTATCTTGACTGACCCTGCAGCTGGTTTTGGAGTCGAGCTTCTTTTTGTCAAGACGGTGACATCTTCCTGCAATTTTGTGTATACTGAATTAAGGAACCAGTAGTATCTCATAGCATTCTTATTAGGAGATAAATATGGTCCCCTATTACCATGTTGAAAATATATAAAATCCTTTAAAACTTAGCATGGATGTTTAGCAAATGGAACCTTTGTAATATTTTAATCTGTTTCATAAAACTGAGCCTGATAACTAATATCATGCCTGCTGCCATTTCCTCTTCTAAAGGAGGTTGCACTCAGCTCTAAGAGTAGCCAGAGGAAGGGCTGTGGCAATGATGGCAAAAGAGGGGCACGAGTGGCAGCTGGCTGACATCACTCCCACCCTGGAAATCCCCATAAAGCTAATAGGTCAGAAACAGCACGTCTGAACGGCTGCTCTTGTCCTGCTGAGAGGCTTGTGCTTGGGAGCATGGCACTTCTGCGTTTTTTCAGGTTGCACTTGCCACCTTCTATTCTGTAATAGCTGGGCCTTATGCCTGGTTTCTGGTCCTTCTTCCATCCCCTAAATATCTGCACCCTGCTACTGTTTCCCAGCTTCCTCTCCAGTTTCACCATTGACTTGCTTTTCCCTGCACTTCTCCCTGGAGCTCTCCAGAGCCACCATGTTCCAAGCACTGACAGCTATTTTCTTTAATGTTTCTAGTCTGTGTATCTTCCCCAGTCCTGTCTTGTCTGTGTCCCATGACGTGTCCCCCTACCCTGTGTACTCCATGGGACCCCTCGCATGACAGTGGCTTGTCTCCCCAGCCCTCAATCCTGAAGACACTGAAGGGACAGCCCAGCTGAGCTTGCTGTCCAGCTTTGGCAAGGGGAAGAGCAGGACAACAAACCAGGCTGCTGCTCCTGCCTCACACAGCATCTGGGGCAGCACTGCCTGAAGCCTTTTGTCCAACTTAGTTCAAAGGAAGCTTTACAGCTATCAATGAAACATATTGAAGCTAAGTGATGAAGGGCAGACAGCACTTTTGTTTGTTTGAGTTGGGGGGTGGGGAAGTTCAGTTTTCTTCTTGTTTGAAAATCTATTGTTAGACAATTATCTCTTACATTTGCCACCTACCTACTCTGAGAACTGCTCGCTGCTCTGCTTGTGAGTGGTTTCTGGGCTGGGATTACTCACAAGAGATTCAGATTAACAGAAGTGATTAATGTTCACACAATTCAGCCTCTGTTATTGGGTGTGCTTCTGCTATATATAGGAAAAAGTGTCTATAGCACATAAAATTGGGTTCCAAGACAAGGGTTTTTTTGTTCCCCTGCTCTTTATCAACCCAAGCTTTATGGATCTGAGGTGCAGCAGAGGTGGTGATGGGAGTAGAGGAGAGGGAGTTACTAACTCCCCCGTCACTGTCATCTGTGCAACCCACTGCTTGCAGGGAGGCCGGGCAGCACCAGCAGCCCTGGTGCCAGTGTTGAGCCCAGCTGTAGGCTCCCATGTGAGTAAGTGTCCTCTTTCCTCAAAGCATGATTGCTTGCAATGCTTCTAAAACAAGGAGGTTTGTGCGTGGGGATGCAAGGCTTATGTCTAGTTTGGAGAGAAGACAATATGGGTTGAAATGCTGCCTTTATGCTCCACTTGTCTGAATACTTGTCATTATTTTAAGTGACCTTGTGGGGTGGGTTGACTCTGGCTGGGGGCTAGGTGCCCACCAGAGCCGCTCTATCACTCCCCTTGTTCACTAGACAGGGGAGAAAAAGTACAACGAAAAGCTTTGTGGGTTGAGATAAGGACAGGGAGAGATCACTTACTTCTTGTCATCATCATGAGCAAAACAGACTGAATTTAGAGGGAGGAAATTAATCTAATTTATTCCCAAACAGAACAGAGTAGAGGACTGAGAAATAAAATCAAATCTTAAAACGCCTCCCCCCCACCCCTCCCATCTTCCCGGGCTCAATTTCACTCCTGGCTTCAAACCTCCTCC
>VXBL01007708.1:35822-152145 GCA_013400195.1 Aramus guarauna
GGGGGGGGGAATCAATGGAAAATTCTGTGGAAACTGAGCTAGAGTATTGTTTTTTTAAAGTTCTGACTGGATTTGTGTTTTAACCAATGTAGTGGTGGTTATTCTGGTCAAGTGCTGGCCACTTTTTCATGCTCAAAAAGCACAGTGTTAGAAAGTTTTCAGGATGTAGTTAGTGTTCCTGTTCTTTGCCAAACACTGGTGTTTCTAGGTGTCTGAAATTTCAGGTAGTAGGTGTGTTAGTAATATTGGAATTTATGTGGTAGTTTTCAAAAGCAATAGCTGAAGTGCAGCTACTAATCACCCTAAAAGCTGCCCTCTGAAAAACAGAAACCTGCTTTTTAAAACTCCATTTAAAAGGAGGAAACAAAAAAAAAAAAGTGGTGAGGAATTGTTCTGCCTTTAATCCATTAAAGTTTGAGGCTGGTGAAAGAGTTTTCCAAAACCCTACTGGCTGTTGGCCAAGTTGGGATCAAAATAATCTGCACTGAAACAATCAAGAGCTTGATTGTTCTAAGATTAAATTTTCTTTTCATTCCTTATTCTAAAGTTTCAGAGGGCTCTGTGGGTGTCTGAATAAAGTAGGATCAGGGAGGGAGGGAGAGAGAAATAAGAAAGCAGTGGCTGATGTTTTACACTTTGGTTTGTGAATTTATCTCATTAGTTTTTTTCTTCACCAGTAAATGAGAATTGTGCTGAAAACTAGTATTCACATACAAGTTTGACAAGAAAGGAATATAAGTCTTTATTATGTTTTTGTAAGTAAGACTTATGTGAGTTAATTGTGCTTCTAATGAAAAATAGCAATATTTTCGCTACACAGGTTTTCACCCTAAAATAATTTGAACTTCCTATAAGATAAAACAGAATTCAGTTGCCTAGTAAAAGATTATTATTCCTGGCTAAATATGATGATTCCATTGTTTATGGTGCCTTGGGAGAGTCTAAGTTGGTTTTGTCCTGTATAGGGATGTTTTAATGACTCTTTGACTTCTGATTTCATCCTGAATATATTGTTAGAAAATTGTTGTGATATTGAGTAACCACCAGATGGTGGTATGATAGAGGTAATAGAGATAACATGTACCAGGGGTTTAGCTGTAAGCTAAAATCAGGGGAAAACCAGTAATGATAATACTATTTTTATAGGTGGTTGCATGTATTTGAAAAAACAAGCTGTCATATCCCAAATACAAACTGTATAGGTTTGCTGAACAACAGACACTTCTTGCGTGTTGAGTTGGTGTAAGGCAAAAATATGTAGCCAGAGACACCATTCTTCTCACTGGTCAAGTAGAAGGGTACCTTGAGGAGCACATCATCTGGGATCAGCATGCGTTTGTTAGTATGGATGCTTTTTTGTTAAGATGGTGGAATTGTTATCATAGTTCTGTTGCTTAGTAAACTTGCTAAAGACAAAGCACCAACTTTCTTCAGGGCCCAGAAATAGGGACTTATCTGTATTTCATCTGGTGACATTGACCAGCTTACCTGTTCTGGTTGCCACATGTTGCCTTAGATGCAATAGGAAAGCCCGAATTTCAGGGTACAAGCCATCAAAGAACCATCACCTGGACTCATGATATACCAGGGAAGAAATGTTGAGTGTGTTCAGAAACATCGCAGGCTTCTTTGGATGTGTGTCTCTCTGGCTGCTGCCAGAACTGAGTTACTGGCATAGGTGAGCTGCTCCAGCTCAGCAATTTTTCATTGTCCTCTTTCCTGAGGTTTTGAGGCTCAGTGCTGCAACTTGCATGCTAATGAACTAAATAAAAGTTGTATAAATGCATAATAGTTTAAAAAGAACAAAAAGAAAACACAGAATACTGCTGGGAGTATATACACATTATTCAGCTACTTGCTTCCAGTTTGTAATTACCTCCCCTGTCCTATTTCTTTCCGTGAAAAAGTACTTCAGGCATCCAAAGTGGTCCAGAGAGCTTCACAGAACCTGATCTAAACTTCATGAAAAAGCTGGAAGACCTCGCAAGGGGATTTATTGAGACAACAGAGAAAACCATGGCTTTAGAAAAGCTATGGGAGGAAAACGCAAAGTTCTCAGGTAAGCTGTGATCTTTCTAACAATGAATTACTTTGTCTATCAGGTAGTGATAATCAAACAAAGGAATGCAAACTAAAATTTTAGCTAATCTGAAAAAAAGCCACTTTTATGATTACAGTGGCCATCATAAAATTTTCAGAAAAATTTAGCTTTCTAAAACTGTGCCCTTGCTTTACTGCTTGATAGTTTACAAAATACTGTGAGGGGGAAGGTTTCAAGGTAAGCATTAATAATCGAAGTACATGGTTACTTGGTCTAACATGCCTTCAAAAGTAGCTTATCAGGATTTAAGTCTTTCCTCCCAGGTTTTTCTCTTGTACTAGAAAGTACAGGGATGGAAAACCTCAGTAGCTCACACCTGGTGACCCTGAGGCAAACAAGCCAGTCTCGCTCTAAAAGAGCAAGAGTGGAAACACCAAGTTCTGATGCTCCCCCTCTGTTCCCACCCATACTGCGCAGCCTTGCTGCTGGAGCAGGTCGGCATTTAAGACCTACTATTACCCTGCCTTTCTGGCTGAGTTTTCATGCAGAAGGATTTAGGTGAAACAGGCAGTCATTTTCTTCCCTAGCTGGCTGGGAACTAGTATGTTCATCTGGCATTGATGTGATGATTTTGCCTTACTGAAAAGTGAATGGTAACAAATTTCTTTTAAATTGTTTTTGTGATAATAGTAAAAGTATTGGAAAGCATATAAAATCAAGTGGATCACTATCTTTCTAGGATATTAGTTGTTTAATGTGCCTTTACTTCTGTATAAATGCCCTTTGTGTACTACCTGCTATCGGTCATCAAAATGATTCTTCTGAAGTTAATAATGCCTCTCTATAAAGGAAAATATTTGATTTTACAGGGCTCCATAACATCACCGCTTTTCTTACTGTAAGTACTTTTACAGTCTATTTCTAAATTACAGTTCTGGATTTCGAGGCATCTTTATTATAATAGTTAGAAATTTGTATCCTGTCAAGTTTTAGTAAACTATCTTTAAAGAAAATTGGTATGCTGTTGAAGGAAAAAATGACGTCTGTAAATCTGGTAGAAGTTCAGTGGTTTCTAGATTACTGATTTAAACCAGTCTAGGTTGTTAGTAGCTAAAATTCACAGCTATTAGAAGGCTAATTGTTCATTAGGAGCAATTTAAAAGTGCATCTGCCAGGCTTGTGTAATTGTAATTGTATAATTGTAATTGTGTAATTGTATAAAATCATACCACAAAATGTTTTGCAAGGAACTCTTATCCTAATATGTACTTATTATTAAAAGCAAACAAACAAAACCAAAGCCCCCAACCCCCTCCCAAAACAATGAAAAACTTAAAAAAGGACTGCAATGAGATTGAAAAGATAGGGGCTTTGCTTGGATTAGGTTACTTCGAATTCAGATTTGTGATCCAGTAACTATGTCAAGCAGACTCAAGTGGGGGTGAAGGAAGGCAGATTTGCAAGATGTAGCATAATTCCTTCCAGAATCAACTTGGCATTTTACGTAAAATGACTTTGGTCTTTCACCCTTCCAATCTCAACAAAAAAGAGGAAGGCTGAATGGACACAGTAGTGGATCTCTGTTACTGTCAATTTTATACATCACAGATCACTGGTTTTGCTTTAAAAATATTTAAAAGTGCATTTTTTCCATATGTGATTGATTGTTAAGTGCTACTTCATGAAACCTAGATTTCCAATTTATAACTTGAAATTAGATGGCATTTTTATAGTAACACTTTAAATTGTTCATTGGATACTTGATTGAAAGGAGCTGTGTCAATATAAAATTTCATTTCTGGAATGGCATATAAATAGAAATAATGTATTTATCAACATTAAGAAAATATTTAGTTGAAAGTAGCCTATCATTATTAGTAACAGAGCTTGCATACACAAGCTGCTTTTTGTATAAACCATGCTCATGTAACCATTATCTAAAAGAGCCCAAGTGAAACATTAATTTAGAGAAACAAAGACTGCACAATAAACAAGTATGATAGATCCTATATTTTGCATAGGCATCTGATAGTGTAGTCCTGTAAAAGAAGTAGTTTCACCCCAGTCCATCTTTAAAGAGCCATTCTTATCAATTATTATTCAACACCCCCACCCCCAATTGGTGAGTTGTGGTGAATTACCAAAGCTAGAGGCACATTTCCGTTTTTAATGGTTTAGAATTCATAGAGGGCAGGGTAGCTGAAGTAACACACACCTGCTAATTTTTTTCTATTAATGGAAATGCTGCATGTAAATGTGTTTTCTTCACATAAAGATGGATTTGAATGAAGTGGAGGAAGTAATTTCTAGAGCAGAAAACCTGCACAAGCAACCATATTTCTGGAACTTTCTGCGTTCACTCCCTCACCTTGAATTGAACAGCTTTTATACAGAAGATGGGTTTGATGCCGTGGCACAGTTTCTAGAAGTTCTTCAAGAGTAAGTAATTTTACATGCTTGAAAATGCTCTGTTTTAATATTTTACCTGCAATTCTTGTTCTTCTTACTGGCTATTCAATAAAATAAGCATCCTTATCAGTGTAAGAGGCTGAAATTTTCTTCTGTTTACCAGATTCTGCTTTTATAGAGATGTCCCATCACATAACATGGCTTTGAACTTTGTAACATGCTTTGGGACTCTTTGAAAGAATATTTACATATGAATATAAGGAAAATCATAGTTTGGATTCTAATCAACTTAATATGTGAAGAGGAGACTCAGATATTTACACTCAGGTTTTGTTTTTTTCAAAGGGTTTGCTGCCCTTCAATGACCAAATTTGCCATATTTAATGCAATTTGGAAAGCAAACCCCAAAAATCAATGCATACTTCTTGACCACATTTCTATTACTAATACACATTTCTAGAGGTCCTAGCTCAGGCAGAATTTAGTCAGCAGAAGGGATCATAGGTTTACAACTTCTTCCGCTTGCTGGACTGTACCATCTTTGCTGTGTCTTTTGGAGGTACTTAACAGAAATTTTTCACAACTACTTGACAAAGTTAAATAGCGCTGTAGGGTTTTTTCATTTTTGTTTTCTTTTTTCTTCTTCTTTCCTTCTTTCACATGTGTTGGAAACTTGTGATCTTTTCTAACAAGACTGGATTCTTATTTTCATAATAACAAAGGAACGCTCTATAGTAAATAACTGGTAAATCTGAGGTAAACTTTAAGTGGTAAATTACAGCTACATTAACAAGGAAGTTTGCTTCACAGCTAAAGTGGCTAAGACTGGGACTTGTAAGAAATTCAACAGATATATTTTTATCAATGCATTCTCTAATGTGCTTTGTTTAATTTATTATGAAAATAAGTGTTCTGTTGCTTTAAAGGTTCTTTTTTTCTCTGCAGATTGAGTGGAAGTAAAATTTAAGTGTTCTGCATCCATCCTGCCTTGTTGCAAGGATAACTGGAAGAACTCTTGTGGTGGTTTTGCTTTCATTTTTACTCTTCCTTTTAACTCTTTTTCTCTTTCTTTTTTTTTTTTTTTTTCTTTTTAAGAGGACATTGGTCCTCTTAGGAGACATTACCTTAATGAAAACTCTCACTGTAAAATCTCAGCTTGTGGTTTTGTGGTTTTTTTTATTTTTCATGAAATGTCTGATTTGATAAAACATCAGTTTTTCAACAATAGAGAAAGTATTTTAATATTCAATTGCTTGAACTTCATCTTTTTCCACCAAGCCCTTTCAGTTTTTTGGGTGTATAGAGAACTTGATTTTTGTTTTATTTTTCACTTTCAGTACCTTAACATCGTTGAAGGATTTACTGGGCAAAAGCTTCTATGAAGCAGTGAAAACAGCACTGAATTTAACTGCTGCATCAGTACAGGATAGAAGCTTAGAAGGTAATGAATTTGCTTCAGATTTTTTTTAAGTGCCTTGTAAACATGCTGGGAATAAATGACAGAGGTAACTGATCTTCTCCTAAATTTCTAATGTAAAAGCTCTAAGAATTGAACTATATTGCTGTAGAGCTAACCAATTTCTTTATCGATCTGTTTTTAAATACTAATAACTAAATTTCATCAGACTCTGGCAGCTATTTGATAAACAAAGCACATTGATCTAATATATCAAGTTCAAAATGATCTTTCAGTGGTGAATTTTGGAGAAAGACTGAATCACTGCAAAGGATGATTTCTATTTGAAAGAAGCATAATCTTTTGTTTTGGATAAGCACGTTAAGCATTATGGCTGTTTAAGTTTCATCTGTTATAAATTCTGGTCTCAGCTGAAGGCTTATGTTTCCCCATTCGCTGTTTGAGTATGGGAGATGAGTTTAACTGGAGAAGGTAGGCTGGCCCCAGGGCAACTCCTCAAGAAAAGGTCAGGAACAAGTTTCATTAGCAAACTGTCTAGTGGCACACAATTAGATTCTAGGTACAGCTGTCTGCTCTGCATAGAAAGTCAGGCTAAGAATTATATGCGGTCTAAATCCCACTTCAGCTGTCAAAACCAAGACTGAAGTGGTACAAAAGTGATATGCTGGAAACCCTGCACAGAGGGTGAGTTTGAATTCCCTGGGTCTTGTGGTATTCTGGTTCAGCTATGATTCACGTCCAGCCCATACACACACATTTGTATGACTGCGTGCAGAATTAGACACATAGTTCAGAGTGACACCCTGCTAGGCCTGCGGGCAGTCACTGTGCATCTCACCATTATCGTATCAGCTCTTGGAATACCATCACATTAACTGACTGGATCATACTACTAATGCAATCATGGATTTTATCCTAGTGAAATTGGTGTTCAGGTGCACACATTGTTGTGGTGGAGTTTTTTTTGGTTTGTCGTCCCCCGTCCCCCCTCAAAAGCTGGAAGCATGGTACTTTGATCTCATCAAGTATTGAATCATCAAGAAACAACATGAACAAAAAGCAGGAATGATGTAAAGAGAAGGGTTTTTTCTTTCAGGTTTTCAGTATAATCTTTCTCTTGGGGATGTTTTGTGGCATCCACATTCTGTGAGAGCACAACTTGAATCCAGGTTTGGTTTTGATGATCTTCGTGTTGAGCGGCTGCTAAGTTACACAGCACAATTAACAAAGGTAATCCACTTGAAAATTTCAGTGTCTCTCCCTTTCATCTTTGTTTTTATTTGTACCCCGAAGGGATTTTTCATGCATTACAGAAGCTATAGTCATATCTTAGACTTGTGAAGCAGCTACAAGACTGCTAAATATCCTGGCTTCATTCCCATCGTAATAAATGTGTTTAGCTTCAGCTGGAGTATCTGCACATGGAGATGCTGATAGGTGTACATTAAAGAATTTATGCTTCTCTGAAGTCACCACTGAGTGTGACAAAGTCCTGAGTTTATTGTCAAATCCTGTATAGAATTCTGGGGTTTACTCCTCTAAGCTTTTAAACTAGATCCTAGATTTGAAGCTGCCCAGATTAATTTGGCAGGTAGCATTTTTCATCTGGTTTGCTGGACAAAGAGTGCTTGTCTCATTTGTGTGTAAATTCAGGCACATGAAGAGTCCTTTCTTCTCAGTTGTGCAGCCTTGATATGAATGTACTTGACTGATGAGTTGTCTCAGTGGGGCTCTTCAAATATGCCAGTGATGTGTCAAACTTTGAAGAAAATCTCTTCTCTCAGAGAGGGCTTTCTAACCTTTCTTCTAGACCAAAGTGATCTGTTGTTATGATCTGGTTTGAACTGCAGAAAACTTGAACCATCTTTTGAATTGCTACTGAAGTTCACAGTTTTTTGAATAGAACATGCTGGTATTTATCTGAAATCTGTTTGCTCTTTGACAGGTACAGTCTAGAGTTGTACTCCAGAAGAGCTCATTATAAAAATAGCTGATTTACAAAAAGGGCTAAATTGTAAAAACACTTGACTTTTAAATGGCCTTTTAATGAAGTATCAGTGATGGCCAGTTTGATCAACTGAACTGAATCTGACTGCAGCCTGTTAGCTATGGTTGGCTGTGTAATCCCAGGCTACTCACTTGCTAGCTATATATAGATTAAACTAATATCTTGACATTGTGTGCTTGTGTTAGGGCATTGAAGACCCTCAAAAAGTATGAAGACAAATATGGAAGCCTGGACAATGTCTGTTCTGAGCACTTCAATTTTGTATGTAATGCGCCAGACAGTTTGGTGTCAAAATATCTGCAAAACTTTTAGAAAATTTTGTAGTCGCAGTTGAAAAGAGTTAGGATATAAAGTATCTCAGAAAGACATTAATAGAGAGAGTTAAAATGTGCTAAATTACTTTTGTATGCTTTAATAAATTTTATATGATTGGGAATAATAATCTTTCAACAAATAATTTAGAAGTCAGGCTATGAGGAAAAAAATTTTACTTCTTGGCCACACTGCTGAAACCTGCCAACTTCAGTTTAAACTAGTTTGCTGCATGTGATCATTGGTTGAGATACACCATTGTATGGAATACTTTTTACTGATGTAAAAAGTATTCTGTAGAAAGGTAATGTTTATACTTGTGAAGTTGCTTCAATAAAATTATTCTGGTGTAGGTGTACACTATCATTGTCAAGCTAGTTCAGCATCAGCCTGCAAATGACTGTAGAAGTAGCAACACTGGTGTAGCTACATCATCAAAATTCCTTGCATATACAAGTATCATAATTCTGCCTGGTGTATGAGAACCCTGTTGGGGCTGCTGGTATTTTATACAGCACTCTGCATGTGGAGTACTTTGATGTACGTGCTCCAGAATATGAGGCTGGATTAAATGGGCTTTGTTCTCACTGAAGAAGGCTATGTGATATTCTTTTTTCACCAATGAGTCAGTTGATAGCAGAGGTAACACTCAGCAGCTCTCTTGAGATGCTTATCAATTTCTTATGTCCCTGCCAGATTCCCACAAGAGAGACACTGGAACAGTTTGTGTGCTCTGCTCTGTCCAGTGTGCCAGAAGATGAAGCAAACAAAGAGAATAATGAAGAGGGCTGTATTTCTGTGTGGCATGAGGCCAAACTGTATCTCGTTAATGCTGTCAGCAAGCTCAGACTCTATGCACAGGTATATTTTAATAAGTTAATAGATTAAATTCCTAAATTTTGCATGTAGGCTGTCAACAGTAACTCAGCTAAAAGATCTGAGTTAGTTATTAAATGTTATTGTCATGAACTTTTTTTATCTTTCTACTAAGACAAAGTAATCCTTAGAAAGAATCATTACAGTGGCAATATAGTCCATCACCATGTGTCCACTTAATCAGATTTTTCTCATTAACTCAAATACAGATTTGAAATCTAATAGGGAATATAGTGAAATATACTGCACTGTGGAGGCCTGGCAGAAGGAAGACCCATTTACTGTCCCACTTGAGCCTGACTTTAGGGCAAAACTGAAAGCAGACTACAGACCTCTACTGATATAGTATATAATTCATTTATTTTTAATTCCCCTCCACTATCTCTGGCAATAGAGGCTTGAAGCATGTTGAAGGGTATGAGAGTAAATTTCCAGTATAGCACCTTAAAATTCTACTCTGGCAAAACAGCTTGCCATGCAATCTCTATGATAACGTGTGTAGTTGCATGGAGAAAATAATTCAGATGTTTCTTAAGGAAAGTATTTGCCTGACTGCCTTAACGCTGGTGTTTGTTTTTCCACTGAAATATGGGGTTTTTTCCCATTAAAAAATATCAGTGTGTATCAAGCTGCTCCGGAGATGCTTGCAATATCATCTAAGGAAAGCACGTAGAGCTTATTGTGTATTTCCTCAAAAATGTAGCCTTTGATTTCTCTCTTGATAAAGGTTTCACTGATGTATGACGACTTGAAGTAATAGTTTAATGTGATTGCCAAAACTAATGCACTAATTCCTATTGTAGCCATGGGAAAATCCAGTAGTAATTTCAGCCATGATTTTAAAATTCTTTGCAAGAGCTGACTTCCTTATGATGGCAACTTGAAATACTGTAAGCTGTTGGCCACTGGGAATTCCCTTGGTGAACAGGACATCTTTTATAGTAAGAGTCTGTTATAACCACTTGGCATTAAAAAAACACAGTAGATTTGGCCATGCCTTGGTATGCCTTATTCTAGCTACACAATAGGAACATGCAGGCTCCTTCTCCATCTCTTTGTGTAATGGGACTCCAAAAAGGTTGAGGCTGCTGCTTTCCCTTGTGTTGGTAGTGTAGAAGACCTGTAAGGGAAAGCAAGCCTGAGTAATTGACTGTGAAGGTCTGCTTTTGGTTAGGTTCAGTCTCAAGCCATCTTTTTTACCATTCCTGGGTCTTTGGGCAAGGGCAGCACAAAGTAAGATGTTAGTTCCCTGTATGATGTAGCATGTTATATTGCCAACTTGCAGGCCAGTCCAAACCATATTGAAACCTTTGTAAGGCCAGTCATTTCAGAGTCTGGACACATTGTTAGGGAGAATTTTTACTATCATTATCAATTGTGCTTTTTTTAAAGACATGCAAATTCTATGTATTGTGTAAATAAGAAAGCTTTGATTCTCTAACAATGTGCTTTCTGTTCTGCATTCAATCTGCTAGGTATTTGAGCAATGGTTCAGCAGCAGCAGGCTCTCTCAGAAACTCCTTTTGGAACTTGAAAGAATCATAGCTGATTTAAAGTCTCAGTTTCTAGAAGACAGGGAAGCCAGAACACTTTTATTTGAGATAAATACCCTGATCCAGCAATGGAATGAGAAAGCAGATTCCTACTTTTCGGAAGGATATACTGCATCTCATGATCTGTAAGTTATACTTATCTTCTTGCAACTTGTCTTATAAAGTTCAGATCAACTTGAATATTTATTTTCACATTACATTTGATTGATTTCTGATTTTTGTCTGTCTTGTGTTTTTTATTTTTTATTCTGTAATTCAAAACCTTATATACAGTCAAATAGTTGTGCTGATCCATAAACATTCTGAAAAAGAAATTAAATCTGTGATTCAGAGTATTTATACTTACAGGTTCAGCAGAGAACCTGAGTACATGATCAGGACTCTCAGGAATCAGCAGCTGTGTGTAATTAAACATTTTGAACTATGACCTGAATTCTTTATTGTGTTCTGCAGACAAAGTCTAATTCCCACAAATAGTTTCTGTGGCTCAGTAATTCTTCTCATGGATGTATGCTATAGGATCAATCTACTCATGTACAGCAAGTCCAGTGCATCTGAAATCTTTTGGATTTTTGTTGCAGGAGTCATACTCATGTTAGCTTGTGCAGGAGATCTTGGAACAGATACCTACTATGGAGAACAGAATTACAATGTAATGCTATGTGTTTATATATAGATGTAATATCTTATCTAGGGCACTCAGAGGCTAAAATTTCTTTTAATGTTTTTGAACTTTTCTTAGAGTTTCAAGTTCCCTGTTTGGCTTATCACTTAATGCAAATGTAAGCAGTTTATACGAAGATATGGCTATAAGTTCTGGACTTATTCAGAATTATTTGTTTTGTTGAAGCAGTCCAAATCTTCCTGTACAGTAGAGTTATTCTTTTAGCAGTTGATCATGAATCTAGTAGAAATCTATTTTGTTGCAACTTTGGAAATGCCTTCAATTCCCACTTCAGGACAAGTGCAGCTACAAGCTTGTAAAAGTTGTGCTTTGATTTCAGTGTTCTGATGCACAGCATATGTTTTAAAGTAAAATCAAGACAATTTTTCTGGGTGATTTATGCAAAATGAACTGGTCTAAGCGGTCTATTTCCCTATCTATTTAAGAAAAACCAAAACCAACCAAACAGAAAAAAAAGGACTCATCTGCTTAACCTAACAGTCACTGGTGGGATAGCAGCTACTACCTCCTTTTCCCATCTTTGAGTGTTCAGAAGCAGAGTGTACAGTAAGCAGCTTGATAGAAAATGAACTCTTTCATGAGAAATGTCTTTTTTTTTTTCTGTCTTTCTTTCTGTCTTTCTGTCTTTCTTTCTGTCTTTCTGTCTTTCTTTCTGTCTTTCCAAAGAGGAGGAAATGAGATGATTTTGTGTGTAAATCTTCCTTAACATTAATGGTTTTGACCTTCAAATAAATTAGTCTGAAAAGAAGTAGACTTGTACTTCTCAGCTGGGAAACTGATCAGTGAATGCTGAGTCAGAGGGGTTCTTTTGTTTTGCTTTTGCTGTTGTTTCCTTAGTTTGCCAAGGTTTTTGTAAAATCCATTATCTACTGTTAAGGGAGAGACTGCTGTCAAATTGTTCAATAATTTAGTAGTACATTTTGGAATTTGGTTCTTTTTTTTTTTTTTTTTTTTATAAATGGAAACTGCTATACTGCTGCTGTTGTAAGATTACAAAGTAGATGATATAGTGACTGCACGACAAAAAAAATTTTTTAGCAACTTTACTGTTTTGTTTGTAGTATGCCATATTTCTGTGCTCTACCTCTTTTGATTGCAGAGTCCTGCATCTGGAGAGAATGCAGTCTGCACTTTGGGGTGTACCTCAGTGGCCTGTCACAAAGAGATTGCTTCTGGTAGATGGAGCTATAAGGAACGTAATAGCACAGTATTTATACTTCACTGCAGGTAAAGCATGGTGGTTACTCATTACTGGCGCTCAAACGACTTCCACAGAATAACATAGGAAATGGATAACACTCTACCTCTGGGAAGTCATTTGGGCTCTATAATACATGTCACACTTAAATATTTACAGCAGCTTTTCAATTCCTAAAATTTTCTTTCCCTTAGTGATGATAGAACACAACATAATACCTGTTTTCACTTCTCATATCAGGAATAAACAATTTCCTTAGGCATCTTGTATGATGCTGTATGCTGCTGTGGCTGTTGTTTAAAAATATAACTCAAGAAAAAGAACCTGCTTAATAAAAATTAAAATTATCAATGCTTGAGAAGTTTCTGATGCCATCAGTCATATATATGTGAACAAGAAGACTTGGGTTTAGATTTAGATGCAGCTTGACTTTTCTGGCTGGTCATTGCATGTGAAGCGAGATGCTGAGTTGGACATCTGGATTTTGTGATCACTTTAAGTAAGGATTTGATTGAGGGCTGTGAAGCCGAGAGGCAGGTTGCTTCTTTCTTGGGGGGCTATGCTTTTGGACACAAAGCTAGGCTGGTGGTGAAGGAAGTAGAAGGTGCCATTCCCAGAAGAGAGAGGACAGTATTGAAGAACTCAGGGCAAGTGGAGGTGTATTTTACAAGAAGTTGGGGAACTGGACCTGTTTTCAGCACTATGACTAACTAAGATGAACTAGATCCCATGAAGTTCTTGTAAGTATGTCTGTTCACTAATTGTGACTTTCATATTTGGAATACGTTTATACTATTATACGGTGTGCTAGGACTCAGATTGCGTGATACCCAGCACCATGATACTCAGGAGCTGGTCAGCTATATAATCATATTATAAGGTCCACACAGATCTGGATTTAAAAAAAGGAAAAGGGACAAAATATCTTTCTGTGAAGCCTTTTATTGGAGACCTGCAATACTACATTGTAGGTGTATGTAAGAAGACTTGTATTAGTCAGTTGTAATTAGGCATGTGAAAAACACTTTGGTCCTTTTGGGAACATTGATAGTCTTAAATTACTTGATATTTGCATATGTCTTTACAGTAAAGAACAAACAATATATTAAAAGTACAAATTTTGTCCAAGATGCCACTGAAATTGTGCAATTTTGTCCTCGATTTTAGCTCAGATGTCTTCAGATTACAAATAAAAACCTCTTGTTTGAAGATCACTGTTGGAAATGAACACAGACTCTGACACAAGTTTTATGTATTTTAGTACTGTGTATCATTACTAGGAGTAAAGGTTGTGCAGATCACATTACAGCATCAGTGATAACAGTGCAGACCACTTTCCTTGGGTTATGTTGTATGACACATGTATGCTTCTTGCCTTTAAGGGCTTTATAGCTGATTACTCTGAGAATTTAGCAACCAGTTCTCTTGTTGATATACACAAAAAGACTGATATAATCCAGCATACCTTTTAGCTGTATCAGCTAACTGAAATAAACTGTAAAATCTGTTTTAGCCTCTAAAAATGAGCAAGGACTGAGTGCATACCAGGGAGCAGTTCTCATGAGAAAACAAGTATTCTTTCAACATAATTTTCCAAAGGTGCACTTTTCAGACATTTAATATTAAGTTTTCTGATTGTTTGTCTTCTGGATTGATAAGGTCATTGAATCAAAAGCTTTCATTTTTGTCTTGTGTGTTTTGTTTTATAGCACATGGCCACATGGAATCAGTACTGCTAGTTGTACTGTTGAATCCTGATTTACTTGTGCACCCAAACCTGCAAGACACCTCTGAAACTTCAGGATGGTTTCTGTAGTCTTCTTTTTAGGATGGGTTGATATGAAGCATACCACATAATTTTGCCCGTATACTGTATATCAGTATACTTCTTGACGATGGCATTTTACTGATGTATTACAGCTGAGCATCTGCTCCGTCAGCTTATGTGGTAAAATGCTCACCTCCATGTGCACAAAGGAGTATAGAGGAACAGTGGCAAGTGGGAGAACCCAAATGGTACCTGGTCCCAGATCCTTCGAGGCTGGGTCACCTTAGAGAATGAGGGAATTATTGCCTAGGGGTATGGGACTCATTACAGGAAACAGGGAAAGAGCATTTGGGGATTGTACAAGACTAGGTATGGGAGGTTTGGAAGAGGAAACAAAGGTGGGCAAAGGAAGTGATCTAGGTGGTTTGGGGAGGAACAAGCATGGGAAGATAGAAATAAGGTGACAAAAGGGGCTACTTGCATATGAACAGGCTACTTGATCAATAATGCTTGCCTGGCCGTGCTTTGCACCTGACCATTGCAAGCTGTCTAGCCTTCTCACTAAATATTTCTAACTCTTTTCCCGGGTGAGGACTCTCTATTCTGTGTGCAAGTGTGTGTATGGGGCCCTGTGTGCAGCAATTGAGGTCAGACCATGGGACATATAGGAGACCACAGCAACAACTGGAAGGACTAGAGTGAGTGAAATCAAGTGCCCGCAAATGGAGTGAAGACCCATGTGTCCGAGGTGCCAAAAACTAGAGTGAGTGAGGGTGGGTGTATCAGTGCGTGATCAGTAGTGAATATTAGGCTGGGATAGCTGAAGGGTGGGTGGGGTGGCCTGGGAGCCGGGGAGGCGTGTGCTTCTCTGACAGTGAGGAGTTGTCAGCTATTGGAAGAACCAGGAGGTCCAGGCCAACACCAGGGAGACGATGGGGTCTGGGAGTCAACTGAGAGACCTGTTTGTGTACCTCCTGTGTGTGAGGCAGCTGGGGAGACCTGAGGGACCAGGACCAGCTGCTAGATGGACTGAGTGTCCAAGAGCAGTTCTTGCAGGGATTCAGTCTGTATGTGAGCAAGCACATCTGTACTAGAAGCTGGAGCAGGGCTGCAGCCTCGAGGGCTTGTATGCCCAGGTGCCAGCAACTGGGCAGGGAGACTGGGATCCAGGGGCAGATGCTGGGCAGACTGGGTTTCTGAGCATATCTATGGGGGATCCATACTGTGTATATATACATATGAATTCCCTCTAACAGATTTTCACCAAAAAAGGTGAACAGGATGAGGCTGTTGGTGCTGTTTGAGTGCTGCACACGTTGGTCTGTGATGATCTGTGTGGCCAGCCATGTGCATTTACTGTGTATGTGTTGGCTTGTGTGCCCACCTGCCCAGCCTTGCTGCTGGTTGGAACTGGGGGCATGGAGTTATGGGAGCATCACCTCTGTAGGACTACTGGATGTGTGACAGCTCCCTAACATGACCTGGTAATGTTTCTGTGGTTGTCTTTTATTTGAGAAAGGCAAGATTAGTTTTGTTTGGGAGCTTAAGGAATTAGGCCACCTTTCCATATTTCAGAAGAATTTGCTCAATAAATCAACAGTTACATATGGAAAGAGTCCAAGTTACAGAATTCATAGCTAGAAGCCTACATAGGACCTCATTTTCCTTTCTTGAAAATCATGAAAGCTCACTGAAGTCATTGGAGCTACTCTGATATAAATGTGAAAGGGGATAGGGTCATGCTTTTGCTAGTGTAAGATGACTTTTCTCTTCTTTCTGCCTTGTCTTGATGAGGTTGTTCCAGTGATAGTGCAGGAGGGGAGCAGTCTTTGCTCCTCAGAAGTACAGAGTGCAACCGTGTACATATTTTGTGCAAAATGATGGAGTGCCTTGGGCAGGGATGTCACTAAACCAAAGTGGAACCTTTATGCCTCTGTAACTGCTGCATTTTTAAACCATATCATGCATACTTTTCTTTCCCAGAAGGATGCTTCCTACTGCACTGTCCCCGAATTACTCTATAGGTTAAATATTTTCTTTATGGGGTGTGTTGGGGAAATGTCTTACAGAAGTCTTACATAGCCTGGAAAAAAATATTCCCTTTGCTCAAAGAGATGGACTAATTCATCTAGACATCAGAAAGCTCTTTGTGGAGATAAAACAGGTATGTTGTTATTTAATGTTTGTATACTAATTTGCATAAAGCTGCAGAGGCTCATTTGGGGGGATAAAAAGTACTTGCTAAGTAGAGTATTCAACTTTTTATTCAGCAACATTTTGGTGCAACTTTACTTGGTACTTTTTTGTCTTTTGATATTTCATGGTGAGAATTAATATGGAGTGTGAATTAAACCTGTTCCTTCACCCTGAGTTCATTTTTAAAGTGACAGTATATTCATTAAATTTTAGATGTTGATGAGCAGTACTTCCTATACATGCAATGACATGCTTACAGTGTTTGAGAAGACCCTGAGACTTCCACAGGGCTCAGATGACATTGACATTTTAGCAATATATATGTGCCCTGGCAATGGCTCAGAGGTGACATTCAAGCTAAGTAACCAGGTCCAGTCACTAAAGGAATCTGTAAGTACTTCTGAATTCTTTTTGTGTTTAAAGCTTGCAGTGTCTTACTTATATCACTATTACAAAATGAAATAAATTAGCAGGGGCTGTAGCTTACTACTTAGTGTTTGCTATTAATAAGTGGATGGGTAACTGATTATTTAAACTGATTAAAATGCGCTTGGGGGGAAGGCAAAAATGATCCTGTGGAGTGTCTTGAGTGGATGTGACATTTTAGACATGGTAAGTAGCTGTGGCTTCCAGAAGAAGTTGAGAAGGTTTGAAAGACTGCTCATTTAATCCATTTTATGTTGGACTTCAATATCATCAATATTACAAATCTAAGCAGCAGGGTGGAAAGTCTCAGGTGAGTTTCCTTTTTACTGGTTTCAAATATTGTTTTCTTTGCTGTGAAAGGTCCTGGTTCTGCAGAAAGTAACTCAGGAACAACAGAGCCTGCCAGATTCAATAATGGATGATTATTTGGGATGGCAAGAAATAGAAGAGCAACTAACCAAAAATTATGCTTATTACTGTGAAATTAATCAATTGCTGAGCACAGAGGCACAACCTGAGGAGGATGTCCGTTTCAGCTCTTGTCAGGAACAGCTACTCTTCTCACTGTATGTATCTTGTATAGCTTTTAATACATAAAGATCTTGATGGGTACCAGCCTGGAGTAAGGTAGCAAGTAACTGAATAGATAAGGTTAAAACTCTGCTTTTTGCTTTTGATTACCATCCAGTGTTAACAATTATCCATAAGCACAAACAGGAAGGTAGAGAATGTTTGGTGTTTGTTTTTTTGGGGTTTTTTTTGTTTGTGTGGGGTTTTTTTTTTTTGTTTTTTTTTTTTTTTTTTTTTTTTTTTTTTGTAGTAGTAGTAGTAGTAGTATTTGGGGAGTGGGGGTGGAAATGGACTGAAGATAGGCAGGTATCTAGGATTTTAAAAGCCTATTCTCCCTTTTTATCTTCTGACATGCAGGCATTTTCTACTACTTCTCAGCCTGCTTCCTGGTACATACCTCTTGGGTATTGTGCTGCTCAGGATGCTTAGAAACTTGGATCTGAAAGGTGCAGGAAAACATTAAAGAGATGGTAGTTAGTGCACTAGGAAGGGTACTGCAGCTTGAATTGCTTTCTGAACACATCAAGTGGTCACCATTCCTCTATTTTGGCAGAAAATACACACATCTTTTTATAAAGTTGATTGTCATTTGCAATGACTCAGTAATTCTACTGATTTCAAGCTTTAATAGTGTTAAATCAGAGTATATTAGAGACAAATTCCTATATCCATAAAATGCTTTAAAATAGGATAGAATTTTATTATTCTTGCTTGGCAATGTAAATCATGAGCATAATGTGTTTGATGTGAATTTGCATTTATACTGGACAGATGTCCTCGGTCACAAACTTAAACATGTATAGAAGACAACTATCTACATTACTTATGTGTATGAGAACTAGACAGAAGAGTTTGCTATTAAAGCAGTAAAATTGTTAGCTCTAAGCGTTCAAGAATCTGTCAGAAATTCCACAAGCTGCATTGGCAGCAGAGATTAAATCCACAAATATTAATAATATCTTAGACATCAGAAAATTTATCTCATTTTTCCTGTCCCTTTTGCTGTTGGTCAATGGTTGATTGCCTTCCCTCCCTCCATGTTTCTAAATGACTATGAAATCACCAGGAGGACTAATTTTACATTTTCTTTTTTGAACATGAAAACCAGTGACAGAACTAAAATACCCTTGGGAATAGAGTCTTGTGATTAAGTAACATTGAAGAGCAAGAAAAGTTCAGCACTGTTTTTATGCGAGGTGTTTCATTGTTTTGTTTGTTTGCATTTTATCAGGGACAAAACTATGGGTGTTTGGGTTTGTTTTTTTTAATGTAAAGGTGTATTTCAGGGCGAGAGGAAGCATTTCTCAACAATTGTTTTCAGTTTCAAAATGTTACTTTTTGAACCAGAGCATTCTCTTGGAGGTTTCTTAAAGGCTTTTTAGATATTTTTTTTTTTTCCTGCTCACAAACCTCTGTAATAATGTCTAGTTGTAATTAGAGTGATGTAATAGCTATGCCACTGATTTCATTAGCAAAGGACTCTGCTATTAGCCTGTCTGCCTCAATTCTTCTCTAAGTCAGTAGGACTGTCTGTATGCATAAAGTAGCAATAGAAGTTAGCTAGAGATTTACAGAGAAACAGCACATGTTTACAAGGTAAATGACTTTGAAATAAATAACTGGTTTAATAATGGTAGCCTTGTTTTCTGTGTCATTTCAGAATTAATAATACACTTGAAGAGATTCTGTTTGCTTTTGAGGGAAACCCATACTGGAAGGATTTAACAACTTTTGTCAGTTGGATGTGTGAGGTAGCTCAATACATCAATGAGGAAGTAGGCTCCTCGGCAGGTCAGTCAGGTGAGAAAATTGCTCCTGCACAGCACAGGCTTTATTCTGATGATTTCCTACCTGTTTTAAAGTATGGTATTCCTCAGAAAGGGAAATTATATTTGTGAGCCTGTTTCTGTTTATGTCTCCATCTACCTTGGGATTCACCAGCTGACTGAATCATTAGCAAGGAAAACTTACAATATGCAGAGCATGACTCTGGTAATTTCTGTTCATTCATTTCTATTAGGAAAATTCCAACTGGTTGAACCTGATTGGAGTCTCTACTTCTGCAACAGCATTCCATTAGGAAGGCTTCTTAAGTCCAGGATATAAATGGCAGACCAGACTAGCTGGTTACCCACTAGAGATATTTCTAGGCTTGTTTCCTATTAGGCAATTGCTTGATTTCCTTCGTCCCAGTTGTCCTGTGATATTCCAGATGTCCTGCTCCATCTGCTGTTAATTTTCTTGGAATACACTGTTTTTTTCATTATTTGGGGAAAATTTTGATATATCTGAGATTTATGCTGAGGAATGGGAGATTAATTTCAGAATTCTTTCTCATTAAGTATTTTTATTACTATTCTCAATGTTTTAGAGAAGCTATGAAACAGGGCACAATGTGACTAATCCAAACAGCTCTAAAAAATTACCTCACCCAATATCACCTATGTGTTTCTTTTAAGTATTCTCACCATGCTCCCCATTCTTCCTTTTTTTGACTACTTAATTTCCAGCTTCTGAAGCATTTAGGTTACTGATGGATATTTTTTTTTTTAAGCTAATTCTTGGGATTTGTGAAAGATTTTGTTCTTGCTAAAGATCTGTTTTTTCCAAACACACTTTTACTTTTCTTTCCTCTATTTTTCTGTAGAGCTAATCAGAAATGTGCTGAATATCTCATTAGTAAGTGGGCAGCTATGGAATGTGTGCAAAAATAAGCAGTACTTTTTTAATTGAAGAACTGTGTTAGTGAAATGAACTGTTCAAATGTGAATTGATTGTACAGGTTTTATAATCTATCACAGTTGTGGTTATTTCAGTTATCTGGGCAGTAATAGTGAATTTCACAGAACTGCTTTCTCTTCACTGACATTCCAAGGAAAAAGAAATATTAAAGTTCATTTCAGTGCTAAGTACAGCACTAAGTGCCCTCTGGTATAATAAAACTGATCTTATTTGAACTAGTTCTGCAGTTCATGTATAATTCAAAAGATATCTTCTATTTTTCCTTTTTTTTTTTTTCTTTAAAGAATTGTATTTGAATTTTTCTGTTAGGATTTCTGTAATGAAAATACAGGTGTGCTTTATACAGAGCTGATAATTATTGATTCTGCATTTCATTCCTTTAAATAATTCAGTAGAACTAACATCAAACACTTTAATAAAAATTGCATGTTTACTTCTTTTAAAATGTATATAATACATTTCTCTTTCTGCACACGTTCAAGTCCTACTAAATTGGGTAGGACTTATTCAGAATGTTTCAATGGGAGTCAATCAAATTGTTCATAGATGTGTTCATAAAAACTTTTTTTGATCTGTTTCTTGATGTTGAAATTTTTATTTTCTCTGCAGATGGGCTAGAATCATCTCTATGTTCTGGACAAAAGCTCAGTTTGGAGATCATCCTAGGTCATTATTTAGCATTTCTGCAAGACTTACCAGATTATTCCTCATTTATATCCTGGGCACGGTGAGGATGAACTAGTCAATGAAATTTCTTTGTTTAACAATTTTCCAGAAGTTCTTTATTCCATCTCCACTATGAACTTTTGTAATTCTTGAACATAATTATCCTGCCTCTTTTCACCAAATGACTGAAGTTTTCCAGCATTATTGGGAAGAAACAGAATCCTGCAAATAAAGTTGCAGACTTTGTGGCTGTCATTCAAAAGCATTAAAAAAAGACATCTCCATTTCTGGTGTGTCATCGCTAGTAACCAAAGTGGTGGACTCCTAGCCCTTGTCACAAGGGCTTCTTGTCACTAAATTACTTGCATTATAGCCCTGCTAATGTCTAGATGAACAGTGAAACAGAAGCCATTTAATGTTTAAAAAAAAAATATATCCCCCATGGAACAACTTCAGACTGAGTGTTGAGTGCTGCCTCTGCTGTTAAGTGCTATTAAATATTTACCATGCTATGCTGGTGATCACAGCTGTTAATAGAAAAGAATGCTTTCTAAATTACACTTCTGGACTTTGAACTTTATTTTTCATTATGCTGCTATTTAGCTCTTTGCTAAATCAATACCTTGTTTAACCTATCAAATGGAAATAAATGCTATCAGTGCAATGAAAGATGAAGAATCAAAAGTTTATAAATGGCATAATTTGAATATTTCCTCCACTGTTATATAGGTCATATCGTGCTTTTCATTCAAGCAGAACTTGACAGAGATTTTAGCAACTTGATTAAAGTGGGCTCTAGAAGCAAAGAACTCCTGTTTTGGGTTTTCAAAATCTTGGATATTCTTGATATCTACAGTAAAAAGAAAATAGAAGCTAAGGAGCAGAATGCAAGTTGTTATCTTGAATGTTCAATCACTTTTCTTTTGTGCTTTTCCCCAACTTTTTTATAAAGGTCAATGTAGACACATTCTTAGGGCAAGGATTTAGATTTGGTCTTAAATGCTGTTTCTAGAGGATGCACTATTTTCTCTACACAGTAGTACTAACAAAATCACTTGACTTGTTTGGGTTTTCTTTGCTATACATGCAGAGGTATTTCTTTGACTTGAATAGGTCTAGGAAAGAGATTCTGTGTGGGGAATGCTTTTTTTTTTTTTTTTTTTTCTTCCTCTCTCCAATCTTTGACATCTTGTTTTCTCTTCTGTAGAAGACATTCCAGTAATTGACACAAAGATTCCCTCACAAACCTTTTTAATGGTGTGTGGTGTTCTGGTTTTTAACTATTAAAAGAAAACTCCTTTAAGGAGAAGGTATTTTCAACTTTTGAGACCTTTGCATTGGAACGCTCCTTTTTCCATGCACCTCAATCTTGACCATTCTTAGAGATCTAGTAAACAATTTTTTATTTTGATAAATAGTATCGACATAAAAGAAACATCAGTTGGAACATTCCAATTTTAACTGTGACTTCATGTTTTGGGTGTTTTCTAGTTATTAAAATAGCAGTGTTCAGCTATCAGTTGGTCAACTGGAATGTTTTGGCTTTCAATAATTACAATAAAACAAAAATAATTCTTCATAATTCACTGAAAATTAGAGATTTATTGATAAGTTCCTTTCTATAAGATAATTGATCTGTGGATCATAAAGCTTTGTTCTTTTTGGCAACTGAAAATGTGATGTACTAAAGTTAAAGCTGTTTGACTCTTTGTGGCTTATAAGCTTGGTTATAAATACTGATAAATGCACATTTTGTTAACCTATCTGCCTACATTCAGGTTTTGATTTGAATGTGGCTATGACTTTTCAGTGAGTTTTGTCACATTTTTGAAAACCAAAGTGATTGTCATTTGTGCTATTTCAGGTCTTGTGGTGATTAATTTGTGACTGCTATTTAAATGGTATTTGAACTTTCTTTAATTAAATCAAATTATATTCTAAAATTATAAAATATATATTTAACCACTTCTTGTCTATCTGCTAGGTAACTAACAAGAAAAAACTCATGCTTAATTTTTCAGGATTTTGGCATCTTTCAAAGAGTCTTTGAAGAGAGAAGAAAACTTATGGATTTCG
This sequence comes from Aramus guarauna, assembly GCA_013400195.1. Classification (NCBI taxonomy): domain Eukaryota; kingdom Metazoa; phylum Chordata; class Aves; order Gruiformes; family Aramidae; genus Aramus; species Aramus guarauna. The sequence continues at coordinate 58,766 of VXBL01007708.1, forward strand.
GATGAAAAGGAAATGGATCATCTTTTTCATCTTGTAGAAGCCATAGAAGAAATAATAATGTTTGATTTTTCAGCTTCTTCAAAACAGTCTCTAATCAAAAATGTCTTAAATAATACAATTATATGGATGAAAAATTTTGCTGAGGGGAAGGAATCTGCCACTAATTTCTCATTTGCAGTCTCTGAACTCCATAAACCACAAAAAAATTTCTGGCCTCTTCAGAGATTCTGGATGAAAGAGAAGACAGAAGTTTTCTGGGATATAGTGAAAATTGTATTCTATGAACTTGATTCTAGCCTCTCTCATTTGAGTCAAGTGGAAGAGGAGGAGGTGTTGGAGGCCTTATTTCGAATTATATTTTCCATTACAGAAAATGAAATCCTTAATAGAAGTATGCTAATGCTCCAAAATATCCTGACTGATTGGCCAGAGCTAAATATTGCTGCATTGAACCATCTAAAGCACTTAAGTGAAAACTTCCTAAGGAATCCCTATGAGTTCGGATCATTGAGTGACGATCATATCAATGTGTCTTTTAGCACAATTCATGGACTGAGTAATGCCTCCTCTTTATTACTCTCAAATGCAACTTTTATACATAAGGTACAAGAATTAAGAGAAATTGTGCATAATTTCTTCAAAAACATCCAAAAATTAAACAGTACTAGTCTGGCCTCACTTGTTTCAATTTTTTTCTCTCTGTATCAGAATGATGATCTGGTCTTCAATATAGAGAGCAATAGCACTCTGTTACCATTTCTTTATGAGACTTCAAAAGATATTTCATCTTTTCAAGTATGGCATAGTTTCCAAGATAGGGACAGATATTTTGATTTTCTATCTGAAACTTTTGATCTTCTCTTCAACTTCACCAGTAAGTCTCCCTGTGAAAAGTTACTAATAATTTACAACTACACAGAGCTTCAGGCCCAGACTCTTGCACAAAAAGGAAAAAGAGATATGCAAGTTGTCTATAGCACTCTGATCAGCCTTAAAACTTTGTTTGTAGATGAAGAGTTTCAAACAGCTGCCCTTTGTTATTTGGAACAGTTTCTTGATATCTCCCCAGAATGCCTGGTAAATAATGGGTGCGTTGATTTTTATCTATCAAACATCACTTCTGTAGATCATTCAGCAGAAGTTTATAACTTACTTCTGCTTCCACTGGACAGTGTTCTGTCTAATAAAACAAACTTGGGAGATAAGGTAGGTGTGCCTTCTGCTTTGCACTGCACTTTTACATGGCTTCAAACCTGGACAGAGATTTTTGAAGAAGCATCCAAAATCTTAAATTTGAATTCAACCTTTTTTGTTTGCCTAAGAAATGATTTGGCAAATCTCTCTGAAAGTCTTTTAAATGCAACTCGTGATGAACCGTGCAATAATACAGCTATGGTTATTATTGAAGCTACAACAGCAGCAATGAATCTATTAAAAATCATATTTGAAGCAGGTGGTGATTTAAATGACTGGAAAGAGTTTGAATCTTTCCTTGCTAATCTTCAAAGTGTATTTAACAATGCAGTTGATGTCACAAGTTTGCTTAAAGGTAACAGTTTAGAAAGTGCTTTAGAAATTATGGGAGTCATGATAACTGAATTGCAGAAATCTATACTGAGGGTTGTTAATGGAGAGGTTTTGAATTCTTGGCTTGATACTTTCATCTCAGGAGGATTGGAGAGAGAAGATAGGGGTGCTGGTGTATTTTCCATTGGAAATTCCCTTTCTGCTATTCTCAAGCTCTCCCAAAAGGAACTTGGAATTATTCTCACTGTGATAAAAGACACAATTTCTTTTTTTAAAAGTGTACCTCAAGGCAAATATACGGTTTGTATCAGCATTTTCCAGAATATTACCAAACTAATTTTGGACAATAGTATGAAAGATATAAGCCATTCACAAACAAATTTTTCATCTCATTTTAATTCCTTTCTAAACTTTTATAGTACAGTGGATAAAGCAGATGATTGTAACAGATGGATACATGAATTAAGTAATCTCAGTGAAAAATACAAGTCAACTTCCCATCTTGAAAGTGCAAAACATATTTTATTTCTACTGAAATCTCTGGGAAATAGTGAGACAGATGCTAAACTAATGAATGTGATGGACTTTGTTAATTTGATTTTTAATTTGATACTTCCTGAATGTTCCTTAACTGGTTCTGATGTGATTTGTGTAAATGTTTATTTCAATATTATAGCAAAAACTTTAAAAATTATTCTACCTGAATTTTATGTCAAAGATGATATTAGTGTGCTTGAGTTTATTTTTACACTTTTAAATAACTCTCGAGGGCAAATACAAATGGCTGTCAATGATTTAGTGGGGCACTCACAGTACACATTAAATAAGACCCATTTTAGTCAGTCAGTCCATGGATTTAACAGGACTTCAAGGATGTTCCTTAATCCTTTTCCTCACATTCAACTTTCATCAGTAAAACTTTTGGCAGAAATTAAAACTCTTCTCAAAAATAAAACTTTTGAAATTCAAGAAAACAACTCTTCTCAATTGGATATTGAGATTGAGCCTTTCTTGCATGAGAAAAATACCAGTTTGTTGATGGAGCTCTTTCAATATGTGATTAGTACCCTTGAGTCAGACTTGCAGGGTGAGCACAAAACATTTCTCCAGAAACTGATAGAAACAGCAGCTCTGAATATTGAACTGGTAAGGAAGACACTTAAAATTTTCAAGTCTTCTAGTTTTACTGGCTTTCCATTAAGAGGTGATAAAGAGTTTCTAAAGAATATAGTAGCCTTGGTACAAAATATGAGCAACATGGATGTTGAGTTCTTGATAAGTCAATTCAAACAAATCCAGAGGAGCCTAGATAATTTCTTTAAAAATATCAAACCTTTGTATACTGAGAACTCTGAGTTAAGAATGTTAATAGACTGGTGGGATGCATTTGAGAATAATTCATGCAGTTGGAACCTGACTGGCTTATGGCAAATAACACGACTCTTTGAGCAAGATGAGCTCTATAATGTAGAAGAGATGTTCCATCTCTTCCTTGATGTCATCAGCCTTACAGAAAGATTAGCTCATGGAAACATCACGGAAGCACTAACTGAAGTATATGCTTTCATACTGACTCAGGAAGCAAAAATGCCAATGTTTACTGAAGAGGAGTTCTTTAATCAAGTACAGAGTCTTCTAATGTTATTTGAGACATTGACAGATACGTCTGATGAACCTGCAGAGGCCTCAGTTTGTTTTTATGCAGCATTCTGCTGGAGTCTCACAACAGTAACACCTCAGAGTGATCCCACTTTTAATCCGTGTGACTTTGTGCATAGCAATTCTACTCTTAGTCACATTGCAGTCATAAAAGTCATTAAGGAGCTGAAACTCATCACTCTGGTGGACAGTTCCTCATGCACTATGGAAGATTTTCAGATGGATATCACTCGCAATCTGACTTGCTTTTTTCATGAGGTCAAAGAATGGAACTCTATTCTTCTGAAGTTTTCTGAACTCCATCATGCAAATGGCTCAATTCTCAAAGAGCTGCTAGATTTTTGGAATGAGCTATCCCTCTACGCTGTGCCACTACAGGTGAATAATACATACTCAATCAATTGTTCCTCCACACCACAGAGACAAGTGGCTTTACAAATTGTAGAAACATTGGGTAATATGCCAGTGGCAGAAATGGAGATGGTCAAAGGTGTTCTTGAACAGCTGGATGATCTTTATGGTGGTGTAAATTGGAACAGACATTCAAGAACATCACTTATAAAGACTGTTCTTGCTAATGCTAAGAATATGACCAATGAAGTTTCTGGACTCCTGGATACAGAAGCAGTCCTTTCTTTTCTTTCTGTAATTCAGCCTTTAATGACACTGTCTTCTGTTGGAAACCAGACATACTCAGTGCTTATGATATTATCAGCTTTAAATGGAACCAATAACATATCTGATAACTTTGAGAACTTCTGGTTTCCTATAGTTACAAGCATAGAAGATTTATTGGTGAATTTTAATGTTAAACACTTCCTTGCAGTGATAAACCAAGAATTTCAGTTACTAAGGTTAGCCACCGGACAGTCCTCTTTGATGGCTTTTGATGTTTTAATAGAGCAGTTTAATACATCATCTGTAGATGTTATGTTAAGAAATTTTGAAGACATACAAGAGATTGTGAACAGCGTTCTATGTGATTGTAACAATAAAAATTATTCTAAAATAATGCATGGGCTAATTCTCCTTGTGGCTAATGCAAATTCATCAGATGACCTACTGCTGCTTGTCAAAGACATTATTGACTTTCTGGAACTATTCAAAAATAAGTCTAAGGAAGATTACACTGGTATATGGTTGGTCGATGGTCATCTTAGCAGAGAAAAATTGAATAATACTCATACTGCTAATTCAGTTTTGCTGAACAGTCTCCTTCATATAATTTCTGATCTTGCTGTTATAGAAGAAGCTCTGCATACAAACAATATTGAGCTTCAGATAGTTGACTTAATTGATTCATTTTTTGATAACACACAATATAGAGAAGTTTCTACTCAGACCCAAAACAGAACTCTGGAGATCATGCAAGACATCTTGCAAATGATATTTCAGTCTACCACAGAACATGACAGGAACAAAACAGCCTTCTTACTAAAGGATTTGCATAAGGATGTAACAGCAGAAATGAGGTGAGTATTTTCTATGTACTCATTTTGACAGTGTGCTGACAATGACAGAAGAGTTCTTTGTTTGTAAACATCTCAATCAAAACTTTTATTAAGTTAATTGCTGTTTAATTCCTGATCTGTGGCTTTGACTAAAACAGTATTTTGTATCAACTTACATTGTTCAGACCAGCCATATCTGGTATCACATTATATTGTGTGCACCGGGTTATTGATGTGTTCAGTCATCTGTATTGATACTCAAAGTGGTTTCTTTGGAATTACTAGAGAACGAAATATTTGCATCACAGAATAAAATCATAGAATCATTTAGGTTAGAAAAGACCTTTAAGATCATTGACTCCAACCATTAACCTAACGCTGCCAAGTCCCCCATAAAGCATGTCCCTAAGCACCAGATCTACACTCCTTTCAAAAACCTCCAGGGACAGCGACTCAACCACTTCCCTGGGCAGCCTTGAAAACCTTCTGGTGAAGAAATTTTTCCTAATATTTTTCCTAATATCCAATCTAAACCTCTCCCGGTGCAACTCGAGGCCGTCTCCTCTCGTCCTATCACTTCTTACTTGGGAGAAGAGATCAACCCCCACCTGGCTACAACCTCCTTTCAGGTAGTTGTAGAGGGAAATAGGGTCTCCCCTCAGCCTCCTTTTCTCCAGGCTAAACAACCCCAGTTCCCTCAGTCTCTCCTCATAAAGCTTGTGCTCTAGAACCTTCACCTTTTTCTTTGCTATAAGTGTTTTAAAATCCTTGCAGTTCTGAACACCGAACCCACAGTTATTTGTGTACAGCAGTCATTTTGGCTGTGGAGCTAAATACTAAGGAATGCTTGGGACTAATGTTTTGTGTGGGTTTTTTTTGTTTGTTTGTTTGTTTGTTTGTTTGTTTGTTTTCTTTCTCTTTCTATATCCAAATGTAGACATACTGTATTTGAAATGTCTTCAACTTAATTTTGCGGATAACTTATGCAAACAAGATGACCCTTTTGGGGCTATGGCTATAGTGTTAAGTTGTTCAGTTTAACAAATACAGTTTCTAAAGGAATCTTGATCCCAAGATCATTTTTGTCAGATTACTTAAATCAAACGTAATCCAGCAGCAGAGGAAACTCTGCTTCAGGGAAATGTTTGCTGACAACTTATTTAATGAAAGTACTACTAGAATGGAGTTGCTGCATTTAAGTAATATTCATTGAATGAATCCTACAAGATGGTTGCTCCACACAGCTCTAGGGTGTCTTGCTGGTGGAGCTACTGATCCTACTGACATAGACCAGCTGAGAAACAGCATACTGAAGTTGATGCATGACTCTGATGTGGTATTTAGACCTTTATGATTAATTGTATGCAAATATGTGAAACCAGTGGTTAGCAGGGCCAGGTATTAGCCAAATCTGTTGAAAAATCAAAAGCAAATACTAGAAAAGTATTTTCCCCAAATGCTGATTATCAGAGATTTTGAGTATTCTGCTCTTTGCCATCAAGTCAGTATATGCTGTGGGCTCTCAGTATTTCTGAAGCTATTATGATTTTGCTAAAGTACTTTCTAGCACTTCCTATGTCTTAAGAAAGCTGATGACTTGCTACCTTGATGAAAATCTGTGGGGTTTTTTTTTTCTTTTTTACATGGAAGTATTATGTTATGAATTTGAAATAGTTCAGAAAAATATAATAACTATTAATATTGAAATCCTTGTATGTTCCATTGAAGATTGCAATTGTACATAGCCTCTTATTGAAAATTTTCAGTGGTACTCTTGTTATGAAAATAATGCTTTCTTATTAATCTTTCTACAGAGCATCTAAAATCTGCAAGATTCTTCAGAAACATTTATACCCTGCTAGTGTCCTACTACTGCAGAAGTTGCAGTTTACTGTTTTGAATGTTCTTAAAATCTTTTCAGGTTTGTTACCACAGTAGGGACTGTATGGGTCAGCATACATGTTAGTGCTATAATGTTAAGGGTTTACTATAAGCAACCTTTTATAAAAATAAGTTAATGTGGGTGATGCCAAGCAAGGCAAGCCTACTGATGCCTGGAAATTAAACCAACAGAGGCACAGAAAAAATTTTGATATAGATCACATAAGGGAATGATTTCTTTCTAGAGTGGTCATGCTGATTCAAAATCCCAGTGGAAGCAGGAGGTCTCTTCTCATTTTTAGCTGTGTGCTCTTTCCCTTCTTCCTGGGCTTACTGTGACACACTAGGACCTCTTCCTTTTTTAATTTGACTCACAAACCCAGCAGAAGACTGTATACACATTTGTGTTTTGTCTTACTTTTTTACTGGATGTTTTTCTGCCGGGCTAGTGAACTAAGTCAAGCAAGTCACAAAGGTTTTTTTAATGAGTCAGAGTTGCCATGAGGCACCATACAGCTAACAGAAAGGAAAAATGGAGCAAGTATGTAAAGGAAGTGGCACCTCCCACTTCTGGCCATGTTGAGCCAGTGAATTGGCTAACTGCTGAATAACTTCACCTTCAACAAATTGTTGAAATTTTAATGTGGTAGGCTTGTTTTATTCCTTGCATATAGGCCCCCAAGATGAAAAAAGTGAAGTTTTCTTCTCTGGTTCTGTAGCAGGTATTGCTGTTATGATTGATCAGGAAAGTGTAATGGAGAACAGTAATGAAAACTGAATCAGACTAGTCTTTCTTGCCCTCTGCAATGATAAATAAATTTACCCAGAAATATTTCTCAGTGCCTTAACACATCAGAATTTCTTTGCTTTTAAAAACTTTTCCGTCGCTTATTATTTAGTTAACTTTTAATATGATTACAGTAATTTATTTATTTTTTTTAACTGATTAAACCTGGGCATTTTATCTTACAGAAGAACCAGTTGTCATTGGCAACCTTTTCTGTGTTGTTACAAAGTGCAAAGATGCATTAAAGAGTCACTTACTCCTCTCTGTCATTGAAGGAATCACTTTTGTTCAAGATCATTATCAGGTTTGAGTGGTTTCCGCACCTACAAGTGTTCTTTATAACATGCATTAAACTTTGGAAATTAATGGGAATTTCTTCTTTTTTTCCTACTGTCTGAATGATGAGTCCCCTCAGTGGCTATACAAAACTGAGGTTTGTATGAGTATAGCTCTGATGCTTTTGATAGTGATACCCAGAAGGAATTCCTTAAGTAAACACTGGTGAGCTTTGAAAGCTGTAAATATAACTAGAGTTTCTATAACTAGAATAACTAGATTGCCATTCAATACCAAACAGCAGCCCATTCTTAATTCCTTTAAATTTTGTGATACTGCTAATTTAATGAATCAGAGTACATTTATATTTTTAAATCTTCACAGGGACAGCTGTGAAATCAAGCTGGATACAAATAAAATTCTTGGCCAGAGTCATTCAAGCTAAAATAACAATTGTGGTTAGCAATTGGGGTCAGTCTGTTTTTCTTTAACAGTGCATGAAATTACCAGCAGGACAGAGTAACATTTGGCATTTAGAGACTCATCTAGAGCTGGAAGCAGGCCTTTGGATAGTGCACACATACGTGCACATGCAGACAAAGCACCAAGTTGTGCTTTTAGTATAGAATTTGCCTTCTCTTTATGAACTAGCTCTGCTAGTTTGTCTACCTGGACTTTTTGCTGATATGAACAGCAATGTTTTAAGGTAAACAGACATCAGAAGAATCACTCATATTTCAAAGTAGACTTTTGTGGAACAAATGCATTTCTGTAGTTACCACCATTCTATGACCTACATCTGCAAATATTAAAAAATAACTTGCAAAATCAGAAATGTGAATATTCAGGACAAAAGGTAAAAGTGAATACTACACAAAACATAATGCAAGAAGAACTTTGGATATGAGTATCCAGATACTGGTTTGCTGAATGGGAACTGATGTTGTTTAGAATATTTTTTTTTGGAAAAAGAAAAAATGATCAGCCTAAAATAAATAAAAGAAAAGCTCATTTAATTCTGAAATTAATTTTCAAGTGAAAATGTTGGCATTTCTGTTAATGGATGAATCTCCTTGATAGGCTAGGTCAAAATCACAAACATTTTTGGTTGTTTCCAAAACTCAAATCTTTAAAAATTCCTTGGTTCTTGAAAAATCTTTTGCCCAGTTTCAATTACAAATACAATGAGTGAAAGAGTGTTACCTTACCCATATTCTAATTTGAAAAGATGCATCATCTAGTTGCCAGGTCCTGCTACTTCAAACAGTAACATAATCATGACTTTGCTAACCATATGATCACTGTGTTCTGCAGGATATTGAAAGAATGTGGCCTGTTTTCATCAAGGGGGATTGTGAGAGTATGGTATATATAAACCAAAAGATTTCCAACACTTTGGAGAGCTTCCTGAGAGCCTTACAGAATACCAGCAATAGCAGCTGTGAATGCCAACTAATGTTGGGGAACATACAGAGACGACTGAAAATGTAAAGCCTTTTACATTTCGTACTCCAAATGGTTCTTGTTAGAGATTTTATTTTGTGCATATGTCTGTGTTCTAAATTATGCAATTATAGAAGAAACACTGTTTATCAAAGTCTCTTTAACTTTGGTTCATTTAACTGAAAATTGAGTGGATACAATGCACAAATTTTTTAAGTAATTTAGCAAAATTCTGGATATTTCTAAAAGCCCTTACACTACTGCTGAGTACTTGCAGCAGATCTTGCCGCTCCACAGGGAGAATGCTTTGAATTTCCATGACCTCAGTTAGATCAGAATTTTGACATCTTAATTTTTTATTTAAGGTTGTTTTGCTGTGGCCTTGTCCTCTCAGCAGTTGAATATCTCTTGCAAAACATTAAACATTCAGATCAGTTCAAACAGTGAAAAACACAGATGCTGCTTGTAAACTGACAGACTTGAACTCCAAATTATTTCAGATATTTGCTATTTCCTTGAAGAAAAATCGTGTTTTTAAAGTAAATTAATAAAACTGCCTCTACAGAGTATTTCAGAATTGCTGTCAGTTAGAACTGGTCTTTGTTATAACTGTTGCTATACTGGTTTGACTGTCGGATTGTTTTCATAACGGGCTTGAATGGTCTCTGTGAATTATAGCAATAATACAGAAGAACTTGAGCTTACATGCTGCTCTTTTGGACCATAGACTCATGTCCAGTTTTTGAATGGTAAATATTATCTGATGTATGTATACTCTTTATTACTTAAATTACAATTAGACTTTATTCATCCTGAACTGCGGTGCTTTGTATCTCTAGATTTTAAAAATACGTGTTGACTAAGAAACATGTAAGTGAGATGTTGCTGGACTTGTGCTTTTCCAGAAGCTAATGTTTCTTAGAGCACTTAGCCCTCCTGGGAAGATTTCTACATTTGCAATCTCATTTTGGCATGAAATACGGTGATTCCTGTACCATATAAATACAGCAGGAGAAGGTCTGTAGAGTTGCTTACTGCATGCACAGTCTGTGCACACAGAGCGTAATGTGACCCTTTTGCCTCTTAATACACAGTAATGTCAAAGACTTAGTTCTGATAACTTGTGAAACTAAGGCTATCATTTCAGGCTGGCTGAAAATTTGGAACTACAGTTGTCAGAAAACTCAGCGACAGCTTTTCTCAGCAATTTTAATCTTTTGAATGGTGGGTTCCAGTTTTCTTCACTTTTTTACAAGTTACTGCTGCATAATTTTGTAGGACAATAACATTTTCATTGTTCTTCAAGCTTTAAAGGGATACTGCTTATGGAGACTACTGACTTAATGTAATATATTTTCGTTGTACGCATACATGCACTTGAGTTGGCACAGAACAGCATTGTTCACCCTGTCAGAGCCTATTCAATAAGATGCAGGGTTCATTAGAAAGAAAACGGGACTTAAGTGAGTGGGAGAAGAAAATCTTAAAGGACTAAAGGCAGATTCAATAATTTCAGATGTTCTTATAATACAGGGATGTGGGATAACCTGTACTCTTATAGGATAATGCAAACAGATGCACAAGCCCTTCAGTCTGCCAGGAGAGTGACCTTTACATTTGCAGTAGAAGTGAATTACATGATATGAAGTTTTTGTGTCCTTTATCAGCCCTCAGAATAAATCTAACAAAAAGGATAGAGTCTGTGGGCAATTAAATTAAGCAGATTGGTATTGTTTGCACTATTTTTGTTCTCTTCCAGATGTGAAAGTCAAAGAGTGTGTGCAGAATCTTACTCAGTTGAGGCTGGACATTGGTTCTTCTGTCAATATTTCTGAAGAAACTCTCAGTACCATCTTGGAAGCCAGTATCTCTCATTCAAAGGTAAAAGATGAAAAAGAAGTGTTAAATTAACGAGTCAACCTATAGCCTGATGTGCCAACTGAAACAAAACTAACCACTTTGGGTGGAATCTTATATTTTCACTTGTCACTTTTATGTGGAATATTTGTGAGATTTAGGATTTTAAAATAATAACATGAAGCATTAAGAGATCAATTTATAGTAGCACTAGTCTGGTCTAAATGGCACCACTTCAGCTGTGTTTTACTCCCTTGTGCTGACACAGAATTTGAGCTTTGCTAGCTTGGTACTGTAGAGAAGGTGAGAGTTCCTGGAGAAAGAATTTTGTATCTTCCCACTTCTGGTCCTTGCAGTACAGAGTTGTCTGATTTCTTTTTTTGTGTTCCTTCATGTGCTCCTCACTGTTCTTACATTATCTTACCAGTATCTTGCCTTGCCTCCACTTTATTTATCTGTTGTCTCCTGAGTGTTGTCTAAAGGGTGTATTGTGTAAGTTTTCTGAGTGAAGGACTGTGTGTGTTATCATTGCTGCTGTTTCCTGTGATCCCAGTGATTAGTAGAAATCCTGAAAAATGCCACCTAACTACAGGTTCTCTCTCCTGTTAATGTTTGTATGACTGAAAAGAGTTGGGGGGGTACATTTAATATAAACTAATCAGGTCAATCAAGCAGCCACTGGGTGTCACTGATGCTCCACTTGCAGAAACAGTTGCAAGTTTTGTTCGTGAAAAGTGTAGTTATTAAAAAGGCAGTTGAGACCATCATAACTACTTATAGATGATTTGTTCTTCTGCTTATTTGGCAGTGTGACTGCCTTTATTGTTAGCTTGTTATTTTGATACCAGTAAATGGTAATGAGAGAAGTCATCTGGAAGCAATTCAGTTAAATGGGATTCAGTGCACCTTTGATCTTTTGGAATAGTAATGTTAATGGACTAGATTTTCAAATTACTTTCTATCATTTTTTGCCAAAGTCCTATGTAGAGCTCAGATATATGTACATATCTCGCATTTGCATATCTATACAGAATTTTTTGTTTGCTTAAGTGCTTTAATCCTCCCCCAGTCCAACTGGAGCATTAAAGCCTATGTCTTTTACTGATTATGCAAAATGCTCAAGTACTTTTTTTAAGCTATAAGTTAGACATGCCCCTTATGTTTATGGTATATATAGCTGGTGTCAGATAACTCTAATGATAGCTGCAGGCCCGTTGCAGTCCTATATTTCTGTGATTGTATAGTACTACTACTGTGCTTGGCTCTGGAATGATAAGAGTAAGCCCTCGAGTTGTTTGTGCTTATTGCACTTACCCTTAATTTCCACCACAATGTGACGCTCTGGCCATGCTCATTGCCATGTGATTAAGTGTTTTGAAACCACTCGAAACATGTAACCTGAAGACTAAGCATTCATTTACTGAACAGAGGAGTTTGGATTAGCTCTGGTACTCAAGATCTGCAAGGAAAATTCAGAGGGACTTAATCGAGTGGATAAAACACTGAATGGGTTAAAACTGGACTGAAATGGTAATATTCATGTGGGGCATGAGGAAATAAATTTCAAATTGTATCACAGAATCAAATTTCCTCCACAACAAGAAGTCCAAATCAGTATCCTTTTATGCTGTTAGCAGAATTATAGTTATATTCATATTCTGTTCCTTGTATATGCACAAAAAAATGAATATTTTAAGATATGGGAAATCCTTTTCAATCACAAAGGCAAAATTCTGTTCCAGAATAAAAAATGTAAAAGTCAAATTAATAAGTTGGAAATGAAAATCCTCATACGAATTAAATAGCTAAATTGCATATTTTGACCAACTTTGGCTCCTAATTTGATTTTCTTGGGGACTGTCTCCCTCACTGAGTACTGTTCATAGCTACAGATGCATTCAGTGGAGGCAATACAGGCAGGTTCTGTCCTAAGGAGGACAATAGAGCCCTGAGTACCATACTTTGGCTCCTCCAGGGTCCAAAATTGTAATTTTTCTGGACTTGCTGCCATTTGCTTTCTTTCAGGCATTTCAGGAGAAAGGGTAGCTAAGAACTCCTGAGATATCTGGGCTGCAAGCATTTGTCTTGATGTGACATTTTCATAAGAAGTAACAAACTATCATTATCCAAGGAGGTTTTTAATTGTAGTCTTGTCCAAGGTCTGCTTAGGCATTTGTCCCTTTATCCACTATTAAATAATAACACTTCAAAGAAACATTGAACAGAGAAATGTGAGCTGCCTCAGAGTAAACACTGTACCATATAGGCATCCCTAAGTGTTAAATTTGTGTGTCCTCTGAAAGAAGGAAGGTCCGTATTGTTTGATTTTAGTGATTCATACATCTAGATTTTGATCTTTAGGTTTCTGCAACAAAGGTGTATCTCTGCTAGAATGTGTATGTTCAGCATTGTAAGTATGCCTGCTTATGGTATGAATGCTCATAGAATGAATGATTGACCTGTTCACAAATGAAAGTAGATCTTTATAATATACTTCATCTCTTTATAATAGCAGAGAATATAAAGTAAGAACATACCAATCTGATATAGAGGTGTATGGTTCATTATTTCAGGTCTGTTGATGACTGCAAATTGTCATGTTACTGTGACACAAATTCTCACTTTATTGACTATAAAAGAAGGTGATGCATTTCAGGAAGAAAAAAAATTAATACACATGCATTATGATAGGTTTTTTACAGTGCGTTTGTGGTAGCTTTAACTGGAAGATGTGATGAAGAAGTACTTAGCCTGCTGCTAAAGCTACCTGAAAACAGTAGAACTTCCCTGGTAGTGGAAGAATTATGTTCTTTACCAGCACTGGACTTGTATACCATGTTTGTACTGATTATACAGAATTTGAATTTACGTCATGTCATTTACAAGGTAAGATGGGCAAAAAAGCATTCAGTTCCTATGTTTTTGTTTTGAAGGTGGTCTAAGGCATGCAGGCAGATAAATGAATAATTCTGTTATTTCTTCAGAATTTCTTTTTCTGTGAAAGCAAACACTGGACTTATGGCATTTTTGTCTTCAATTAGCTCCACAAAGCAAACACAGCAGTTGAAGATTTGGTTGGTAAAATTATCACTGAGGAGTTAATTATGAAAGCTTTAGAGAAAACACAGGAGGTCAAAGATGTAGTTTTATTAATCTTTAGCAGAGTTTGCAGTTCATGCAATTAGTCACTTCTTAATTTGTAATTGTGGAAGACCGATCTGGCATCACTGGAACTAAAACAAGCATAGGAGCTCACATTACAAGAATTACAAAATTATTTTCTAGGAAAAATTCATAGCACTCTGGAATGCATTTTATTTGCTGTAGAAATCATGTCGGCAATCCAGGTGGCTCCTTCAGGAAGGAGCTTTTCCAGCTCTCAGGGTGAGTCTCTCTGTAAGGTCAAACCTCCTATATTTTATAAGACTGTCCTGGTTTTGACTAGGATAGAGTTAATTTTCTTAGTAGTGGGTATAGTGCTGAGTTTTGGATTTGGGATGAGAATGGTGTTGATAATACATTGATGTTTTGGTTGTTGCTAGGCAATGTTTACACTAAATCAAGGACTTTTCAGCTTCTCATACTGGCCTGCCAATGAGCAGGCTGGGGGTGCACCAGAAGCTGGGAGGGGACACAGCCAGGACAGCTGACCCAAACTGGCCAAAGGGATATTCCATACCATATGACATTATGTTCAGTATATAACTTGGGAGAAGCTGGCCAGGGGTTTGGAGCATGGCTCAGGAGCTAGCTGGGCATTGATGGTCTGTGGGTGGTGAGCAATTGTGCTGTGCATCACTTATTTTGTATATGCTGCTATTATTATTATTATTACTGTTATCATTATTATTGTTATCATTATCATCATATATTCCTTTTCTGTCATTATAAACTGTCTTTATCTCAACCCCATCCCATGGCAGGTGGGGGGAGTGAGCAAATGGCTGTGTGGTTGTTTTCGCTGCTGGCTGGGTTAAACCACAACAATGACCCAAGTCAAATGACCTTGACAAGAATAATACAGTACCAAAACTATAATGAAGTGGATGGAGAAGTCTGTAGCAAAACAGTATTATCTGTACATCTGTAGATAATCTGAGATCTAGTGGGTTTTCAGTGAAATAATATCTTTACTTGTAAGAGCAAAATTATTGTATGGTAATTCTGATAGTTACCAGGCATTTATTTCAGTTTTTTTGGGGTAATTGATTGACAGAACATAAAATGTTGGAAGTACAAATAGTTGAAAAATAGTTACAACATTGGGAGGAAGACTATTTTGTTCTAAAGCCATAGATGCTCGGTTATATACTGGATGCTCCACATGCAGTTTAACAGTTCAGCCACACACTTTTAAAAACAAATCAATTTCCCAGAGTAGCTTAAGATACCAGAGGAAAAATAAAAGATTTCTACTTTCTGAATTATCTGCCATCCTAGAAGGGGGGGGGGGGAACAATCCAAAACCCAGTGCTTATTCTGATGGGCTTTTCTACTGAATTCCTAGCAAAGAATGAGAATTCTACTGAATTCCTAGCAAAGAATGAGAAATATTTTCAGCTCATCCTAAATCGTGATGAAAGTTTTGCTGATTTTTTAACTGAATAAGATTTTTTACTACAGGTTTGTTTTTTTTTAAACGTGTAAAAGCAAGTGAAGACTGAGAAGAAAATTAAGCACAGACATTATTATAGTAGGAAGTCAAATAAAGGTAAATAAAATAATCAGAGAAAGCAGCTGAAAGTATATAATAAAATTATATTATTTCTATTATGCATAGGCAGGTAACAATGAATCAGTTTGTATTGCCATATCATCTAAATAACCTACAAAAACAAAGGAAATAGAGAGAAAATTCATAATGCCAAAACTTGCATGGTGGAAACAGCAAACAGCCGATTGAACTTTAGACAACTAGGGAATGAAAACCACAATTCTTTCAGGTAAAAGGCAGCATGTAGGAAAAGTGCAAAGGGAGGAAGAGTGTGACAGGAAAATTTGTTGTCTAATATGATTCCTAAAGCAACTAAAGTGGTTGCTAGATTTAATTTAACTTATGAATTATTTTTAAATATTAAACCGTTACATTGAGAATCTTGAACCTGTTGAAGGAAAAGTTTTCATTTACACTGTTTCCAAGGGGGCAGGACATTGCAGATCCCATTAGCATCTTGTGTAGGAAAGTTCTTTTCAGCTTGGTAGGTATAAACATGTTCTCTAGATTTTAATTCATGATTTGTCATAGGTCAGTTCTAACATTACCAGAGAATTTTTCTTTAGCTGAATTTGAGAATAACTGGGGAGTTATACTAAAAGAAGTTTTGTTAAACATGGTTTGCAGGAAAAAACATGTATAACCTGGTTTAGAAAAAGAATGAATAATTTTGAGTATTTTGTTGAAAGGTTAAAATTTGTTTCTAATTGGAATTTATTGTTGTGATTTTTCCTTCTTCTCCAAGATTAAGATACCATCTGAGATAGGCAATGTACTAAATATGCTACTGGATGTGGTTTCTAGTATCAGCTCTCTTCTCAATAAAGCCCACCATGTCATGGAAAACCTTCCAGTGTTCCTCCAAGGAATTAAAAACATTGGTGCGCTTGACATCTCTGCATTGCAGCAGGTATGTGTATGATTTCAATATGCAAACTTAATTCCCATCTTGAGGTGCTTTGTTAGGGATGTATACTTAGTAAGAAGAATCACTAATAGAAATTGTGTCCCAGAAAGTTGGGAATTTAGAGAGAAGAGTCCATAGAACCTAGGAAGATTCATTTGGTCTCTTCCAAGCAGTTCCATAATTTTGAGAGTATCGATGGGTTGTTTCTGCCATCCCTTTTTTTGTTAACTTATAATAGCCTAAGTTAATATGGTGTTAGGCTGCTGATTAATAATAGCATGTATTATCTGTGATTTGGAGATAGCCATGCATTTTTTGCTAATGCTTTTTTTTTTTTTACTCTTATTTTTTTACTATTTAATGAGTACTCTGTTTATAAGAAATAGCTTTGCTTTTTCAAAGGATAAGATTTTGAGATAGGATGTGCAGTTCTTCTATTTGCTATGGGTTTCTGTTTGTGTCACTTACAGTTTTTGTGTGATAGTTCTGCTTGACATTTTTAAAAAAGGTGACATGAAGTGTGAGTGAAGATATTTATTTTGTCCCTGCCTTTAAGGGCAGTTGTTTGTGCATCTATACAGCTAGCACAGTGGTGGATCTAGTATCAAATAAATCAGAAAAAAGATTTCTGTTTCTAAGCAGGGTCGAATTCCATAAGAAGACCTGCTGACCTCTGTGGCATTACCTTCTGGATTTGCTTTTCCATGTGGCAAGTTTAGGACTGAATCTGGTTCTAAAATTGCAAATCTCTAAAAGATCCCTCAGTGGTAAACAGTGGTTTGTGACTACAGTACAGAGTAAAGACTGCGTTAAATACTGTTTCCTCTAGTGATATGAATCTTTCTCAAGATCTAATCTGTGTGACACAGAGGCTTGTTGTAAAATGCTGTTCTGTGCATGTTAGTTTTGGTTTTGAGCCTGTCTTCTTCGGGGTAGCTCTTTGGCTGCCACAGTGAAGGATGGCTTTCATCAGATGCTTACATCTTTTCTACTTTCCTTAAACTAGTTCTGTTTGTGTCAAACTTTCCTTTGAACAAATGAAGTATTCTCTTTGGAGTGAAATCCTAAAGTTGCTTATTTGATAGAAGAACCTCTCAAAAGGTCCTGTTCAAAAAAAAAAANGAGCGTGGGGCGGCGGGGGGCTCGGCTGGGGCTGAACCACGTCAAAAGGAACAAAGCGAACAGCAGAGGGCCATCTGGTCACAGGTTTAATCTGTGCTCCACGGCAATCCGTGTTATCCTGTAATATAGATTTATATATATGAATATAGATTGAACCTTGGAATTTTTGTTCCTTTTTATGTCTTACCTTTTTTGGTCACTTTTTCTGACACAGTCTTTATTTTCTTAGTTTTTGATAGTTCCTTTTTCTTGGGAAATTGCTGATTGTTTTTGTCATCTAAAAATTTGTAGAGGATTAAAAAATTCAGTGTCTATTTCTTTTGTTAATAAATTAGATGTTTGATTTTTTTGAAGGGCTCTTCTGTCTCTGTAAATCTTACTCATTTTGTAGACTAATAAAACTTGTTTGTTTTTAAATAGCCTTTCCTTTTTAATTGGATTTTTTCTACTTTTCAATAATATCTTTAATTATTGATTATTTTGTTTGCTGCTTTTCTATAAAGGCCAAACTTGTGCTTCTAATAAGTGTGCTACTAAAGCGCAGATACTACTTATACACTTTCCTCCTTAAATATTTTCTTCTATTTCCAAAAGAGTCCATCCTTCTGGTTTTTTATTTTCATGATAACCAACAGCAAAGTAGTTCAGTGACCTAGGAGATTGCCAAATAAAGTATGCAAAGCTTTTTAAAGTAAAAATATGTGGACCTTTAGCATAGAGTAAGACAGATTATCTCCTTCATTAACTTCTAACTGAAAAAAGTTATTTTGAAGTTGATTTAAAAAAATAACTTCTGTAATGAAAGAGGTAATAAATTGTCAATCATGCATGTGGATTTTTGTCTGAAAGACAAAATGAAAAGCAAGAAATACCTTTAAAATATCTTAAAATGTGAAGTTGAATTGGTATGCTAGATATTGTGTAATAAAAAATGATGTAAGAACTCAATATCTGCCAGTCAGTAGTAATTGGAATACATAGCCACATTCTACTGTTAACAACATTGAGTGAATGGATAACTCCCTGAGGAAAAACACTGCTGATTCTGATTGTGATTTTTGCTTGTTTGTTTGCTGTTTGAAATTATTCGCTTATATTTCTGTAGCTAATTTTCAGTATGTTTGTCACTTATGAATAGATGAGCTGGAGGGGACTTGCTGAGTTACTGAATGCTGTCAGCTGTGAAAGGTGGCCTCATTCTGTAATCTCTCCACTACCTTGTTCAAGTTCTCTGTTAAAGCTATCATTACTGAAAAGCCTCATGGTGTTATAAGTGTATAAAATTCTGAGTTAAGTTTATCCATGGCTGGTATGTTTACTCTTGTATCAAAAATATTCTGTAGCTTTTATAACTTCTCTGACTTGCCCGTGTGTTTGTGGAAGGCCATTCATAATCCTTCTGTTTTGATAGACTAAATAGATTTATTTTAGTACTTGTTTGGTTTGGTTTAGGTTTTCTTCTTTTATAACAGGCTCTCAGTTGTCTCAGACATTCTAGTGTTATCTTCACATGCTGTGTTAAGGGTAATCTTGAATGTTGGGGACAAGAACTGTGTACAGTCTTTGAGGGGAATTATGGCTGATGACTCTTGTAGTTTTGCTAAATCATGTCTATACCTACTAAAATTACTGAATCTTGCATTCATCTCTTTCGTAAGCTGCATACATTTTTTTCTCTCTTACTTGATCAAGGATTAGTGATATATCCAGGTAAGCTCTGTTTTATAACAGCATCTCATGATTTCAGTTGATAATGTTTTGCACTGATTATCTTTATATTCAATTTACTTTAAATTAGGTAATTGATTTCTTGCCATATCACATTCTGATCTTTTCTTCTGCAATGCCCCCCCCCCCCCCCCATTCTGTCTATTTCAGTACAATAAAGACTTTGGGGTTTTTTTAAGGCTCTACCCAGAAGTAAGAATATCTATTTATCTGCATTTGTTTCCTTTAGCCCTTTGGTTTCATCACATTTTGAATTAGCTTTAACCTCCTTGTAGTTTTCCAGGAAAACTGCATTTAATTTTTTCTCTCTCTTAATGTAATGATTCTGAATTTATTTTAGTTTTATGTGCAAGATGTAATCTGACTTGGCTTTTAGGTTTCTTTTGTGGAGTAGCTGATATTTCTACTCCACATGAATTTGGTTTTATTCATAATATTCTTTTCAAGCATACAGCTGTCCAATTAGGTCAAAAGTCCCTATGCTATGAGGTTTTTGAACCCGTTTGAGAATCCAGTTCCAGATAGCTTTTTAATCTTCAGTACCAGCCGCCTTCTTCCACAAATTTGTTGGAGTGACTGGCTTGACTGATTACTTTGTTTGGAGAAGGCTGCTTGTTTGGATTCATCAGCCTTGATTACAGACCTACTTAATTTATTTTAAACTAGAACAACTGGATCAAAGACAACTCTTTGTGAACATCCATCCTATATAGGTCTCTCACTTTATCAAAGCCAAATTTTAGGAAACATATCTTATTGAGTCAGTGGATATTTAGTTGAAAAACAGTAAGTAGATTCAGTCTGTTGGTGGCAGCTTACCGCATAAATATTCATTATTTGAATTTCAAGTTATTTTGATTGGAACCGGAATTAATTAGCAAGTTTGTGCTCTTTGACTGAAATAAGCCTCATTTATCCTTCTGGTGCAAACAGTCACTAATAAGGATTCAAAACCACTTTTATTCAACATTGTGCATAAATAAAGTTTATTTCTCCAGTAAAGTCCATGCCAGCAGATTAATTCAAGGACTGTAGATGATGGTATTATGAAATCTGGATATTATTTATTTACTATGCTGTATGCTGAAACTCAATGCAAAAAGTCAGATTTTGGGAGCAGCCAACACTGAGTTTTAAATAACACTTCCTAATATTCCTCCAGGATTACTAAAGAAGCACCTGGCACTTCAGTAAATGCATTGAGCAGGATAAACTGTTTCTAACAGCACAATCTCTAAACTGTCTGTGATTTATTCTTTATGTAAAGTGCTGTACTACTTTGAAAATTGACTCTTCTATTAAAAAAAATAATTCCAATGATAAGATGCTAATTTATTTCAGCATCAAATGTGTTTGGTTGACATATCACAGTCTCTTTTCTAGTTGCCAGTTGTGCAGTCTTCAAATGATATCTGTGATAGTCTAGTTATGTTTTTCTTGACAAGCATCTGCAACAGTAATGAGTATCAAGCGGGCCAACGCATCCTTCAGTTACACTCCAGCAGCGCGTTGCCTTACAGTTGCATCCTCTCTTAGAACTGTGCACCTGTACAGCCTTCCATGAGACACCAGCTACAACTGAGCACCTTATTTGAAAAATGAAGCTGCATAGAGGAGGCTGGTTTTGTTTTATTTATTTATTTTTTAATGTGGTGAATGATGGTGCTTAAGCCACAAAAGGAGTCAGATTGCTTTTCTCATTAGATGTATGCTAGTCATGAGCAAATGGCAATAATAAATACTGGTATGACTCAAGATGTGCAAAAACTAGAAGCACATCTAACAAGTTAAAAGACGTACTTGAAAAACAGGCTTTTAGGGCACGTGCACTTGATTTTTTTTTTTTTTTTTCTTCTTCTTAGCAACTGTTTTCACTGCAAACATTCACGCGCAAAATGGTTTTGGTTGTTTCTGCTGTCTTTGTGACACAGAAGTAATCTACCAGAAGAGCAGGCTTTGCAAAAACTGACACTGTAATCAAGGAATCTATAGTGCCATTGTCTCGATATTTTCATTCCTCTTCTGCCTAACCGATACACGGTATTTTTCAAAGTAGCACATTATACTGCTGTGTTTCATCGAGTATCCTGACAATTAAAACTGCATTACCTTCCCTCCCCCCCATGATAAAGGTGATCAGGAGGACAGAAAAGAGCACAGCAGGCACTCGTTCTTGTAGGCAGTTTCAACAGTCTAATTTTGTCCATCTCCTAGGATGCCAATATTGAGAGAACATCAGGGCTACTCCCTGAAGCTACTAAAACCAGCTTTGATTCATCTGTATTTCTGTTTGTTTGTTCTAGTTCTTGCAAGGTGGGCAGTTCAGAAGTTCAACTGTTGGATCCCTGGAGTCTGTAATCAAGGCAGTGTGTAAAGAAGAATCTTCATTTTTCAGCAATGCAAACCTATTCATTGACATGCCTAGAATCGTGGGAATCTTGGAGGACAATATGGCAAAATATGCCATTCCTGAAGACTCAAGTAAGAAAACCTATCAATCACAAGTTGCTCGTATGCATTCAGAGTTTAGATAAGTTTTTCCCTCTTAAATGGAAATGTTTATATACCAGCTGATGTCTCAGTTGACACTGTAATCCTGAGCACAAGGGTTGATCAATAAAAGTTTTATGACTACAAGATAATCGTGGATGAGAAGCAAGCTATACTGGTTGTTTTCTATCTTTGCAAATAATAAATAAGAATATTCCCATCTTAGAGACATATTTATTAGAATTTTTAAAGCACTTGGTATTAAAAATGCATCTTTGAGATACAAGATCAAGTATTTATTGCTGCGTGCCTTTCTTCTGTGTACACAAAGCTGTGGTATTATTGTTCAGTAAAACATGCAAGCCCTCTGGATAAAATATTTTTTTAATAGTTGATATTCCTATTCTCTTTATCAAGTGCCCAGAAAATCTCTTAGTATAATTTCACCTTTGCTCCCTTTCCTGAATGTACATTTGACTAACCCCGATTAATTTTAATATTGTTAATAACCTTGTTAGTGCCACAGTGGCCCTGTGCAAGAGAAGAACACCGTGGCAGAGGGTCAGGAGGGAAGGATCTGTGAGTGAATCATGGTTCTATCAGCTACCAGTTTCTACAGCCAGAAACTGACTCTGGCTTGGCTGGGACCCTTGGGAGGGAGCCAGAGCTCTGCCCTAGCTGCCTTCACTTGTGTGGGGGATAGCGGTAAGCAGGCAGCTCCTGCTTTTCTTTCCTGTTTGAAGAATGGAGTTAGCGGGATGGCTGATTATTTGGGACTTAGTCTCTTTCAGATCTGTTTAGGCTAGAAGCACTATCTGTTTCTTGATGATTTTTTTTTATTTTATTTTTTAATATTGTCATAACTCTGGAGTGTTGTAAGATCATTTACCTTAGGACTTTGAAATATCTTTGAAGCATCAGTTAGTTCCAGCATTCCTATGAGTGAATTTATACTGTTTCCCATACTTTACAAATTGGTAAATGAGACAATGAAAAATGAAAATAAAAAAATTTATATGAGGCCACAGAAACTTGATTTGTATTCCTGCACAGTGATTAACTTGTATGTGTTTTGTGTGCTAGACACTTGCCAATGACATTCTGAAAATCACAGCAAACTCAGACTAGCAAGTCTTCTGTGTCTTTAGCATATTGATGTTTCTGACTGGCCAGCTTGAAGCCTTTTAATTCTTTGCTGTCATTTAGCAATGATTGTGTTTAGTAATAATTGTTTCCTTGAAGAAAGTAAAAATTTGGGCAAATAATTGTGTGTTCTTAATGATACATTTCTGACAAGTGTTTCTTTAATTTTCAACATGAGTTTAAATATTTATGGCCTAGTTTTCCATTATGAACAATAATTCATCTTCCTTGAGGAGTTAATGACATTATTTAATATTTCCTCACAGCACTGGAAATGGGTTATTTCTAAATCCACTCATAATAAATAAAAAACCCCAAAACATATAAGCTGGGCATAAAAATCTAAATGTTTCTTCTCACAGGAAACTCATTGCCTTTACTGAGTGGAAGTTCAGTAGGATATCTTGGAAGCTATTCCTTGGATCCTAGTTCTGAAGGACATACACCCTAATGCATTGATAACCCCATCTGATGTAGAAATTATTTTGTTTTTTTGTTAAGGAATGGAAAAGTGATTTGATAAGATTTTTCAAATCAAGAAGCTGTGTCATGCCATTTTTTTCCCTGTATTTTCAGTAGATTCTTATGAATTATACGAATAAAAAAGTCTGTATCTGTGAAGAAATTTGTGTACTTCTTTCTTAAGTAGGAATAGAAAGCTACAGAACAACCAAGGGTGTGGAGTAAGTCTGTTTTTTTAAAGGTGACTCTTCCCACAGCATTCAGTCTGTGGGCAGAGGATTTGCATGTGTCCCTGTACTCTAAAACGCACTAATGTAACTTTTAGGATAGATGGGTTCACAGGCTGCTTTTCACAAATGTGAGAAGCTCTTTGGATTCTGATTCTTTTTTTTCTTGTCTAATGTTTACAGTTCTGTGTCCTCAACACTATCATTGGATGTGGTTAAACAATTCCTATTCCGGGACCTGTAATGATTGCTTAGTGGCAATAGGATGGTATTTGGCATGGTGCTGTGTCACATCCTAAATTAAGACTCAAGCTTTCCTTTCAATTAAAAATAAGAGTAATAATCCAACCTCACCTGTGTTGTCTGTCTTAAATGTGAGTCTGTCTTTGTTTTTGCAGCTCCATTTTGCTTGAAGCTTTATCAGGAGATTTTGCAGTCTTCTAATGGGGCTTTGCTATGGACTTTCCTGAAACCCTTATTACATGGGAAGATACTGTACAATTCAAACATCAACATGATTGACCTGGTGATGGAGAAGGTGAGTATCAAAAGAAACACTATTTCTGTTTATTGATTTTGTCTTTGTACTTCATCTTAAAGTCCACTTCTTTCAGGGTGGATAGAAGCAATTGGATAATTGCCTTTCAGAAAACTGGATCCACCCTGCCCCCCTGAGTTCTCACCTTGTTCCCACTTTAAGCTTAATATTTCTCTTAACCTTTTTCCTGCTTGTTACAGTGGTTTCACCTCAGTGTGAAGAGCAGAATTTTGTTCAAAGTCCCTTAAACCTTGTACAGAAAGATGAAAAAGAACACATTAGCAGAAATGTTGTGTGAATCATTCTGTATCAAGGTGTAGGATATATGTATTCCAAGTACATGCATGAGGGCATGAGAAAATGCCCTCAGGGTAGTAAAAAAAAGGGAACTCTAATGGGGCATCACAGGGAGCTGTGGGGAAGGGACACCCAGGAACAAAAGACTGTTCTGAGGCTTAAAAAGAAACACAACCCACAGTGCATCCTTCCTGATTATGTTTCTAACACCACTAGTATGAATGACCAGTAGTAGCTTGATATTATTCAACAGTTGTACTGTCTCTGATTTTGGTAATGAAGATGCTCTGTTTTGAGCATGGTTATCTAGAATGACATGTTTGTTTGTGAGTAGCTTTGAGGCACTTCTGTAAGAGGAGGGATGATTTATTTTAAGTACATGTTAGAGTTCTGTGCAAATTTCACATTTATCTTGCACATATATGATTTTTACCCCGTAATATTACTTATTGCAAGAATGGTAATTTAGGTTAATTTAAAATCTAGAAAAAAACATTGCTGCTTGCAAGTGGTACACAAAAAACCTGTAGCAACTTTAAATGTGATGTTATCTATTTTCCATGTAAATGGAGTACATCGTGGTATTCTGACTTACGCTCTAAAATGATAGTAAAAAAAGGTAGTAAAAAAAACAGCCAAAAAGCACAATGCTCTGAGCTGAAACTAGGTAACTTTATAGTTTCTGCTGTGAATCAGGAATAAGGTTTCAGTGGTTTCATATTTTGCAATTAAATTACTTAATTTGGGCAACAGGCCTTCTCTCTGGAGTTGAGTATAATTAATTTTAAATTTTTAGTCAGCTAAAAATGAATCTGCTCTTGATGTTTATAGAAATTCTATAAAGAATGAATTGTAAGAAATATTCTTTTTTTTTTTTAATGCTCTGGAACAATACAAAGATTCTGGTAGATGCCTCTAGCACAATCTCTCATTCTCTTTATGTATTCCCAGGGTCACAAAAGTTCCATCAGTTTATTCAGCAATCTGTGTAAATACACCCCCACCCTTCCCCCAAACCTGTAGATCTAACAAGCAATTATGGATTTGTATCTGTTTATGTGCAAATATCAAAGTAGTAGGAATGTTTCTTCAACATGTTTTTCCATTTGTTTTATTACAGAAACCTATCAGCTATTGCTTGAACCGAAACAAAATTTAAATGTAAATATTGTCCCAGGTGACTCAAACGCAGCTACTAAAAGCCGACCCTGTAGCGTTTACACAGCCAAATCTCTTGCTGTAATTGGAAGTACCAATTTCCTTTAGACTATGTGACCACATAGCAGCTATTTACTAGAATAAAAAAGTACATTGATGTTTGTATACAAAGATATATTCTGTAAGTTTTTCACATGGACTATTTTGTTTCAAGACTGTGTAATTGACCATTCTTCGATAAATTGCTGGGTTTGCCTTCTAAGAATACAGCAGTTCTAATGTGTAGAATAACAGTGACCATCACAGATACCAGCTCCAGTGCTGAGTTGAGAGCAAAACAGTTCAGTGATAACTGGTGACCGGGACCCTTGCTTTTGCAACTGAACTTTTTGCCACTGATGAGCTGATCTTATGAAAGTATTTCTTATTTAAAAAGATTCTCAGAGTTGATCTTATATTCAGGCAATCACATTAGGACAACTTTGTGCTATTTCTTAGTAATTGGAACAGTCAGAAATATATATATATATATATATATATAAATATAAATGTAGCAAGGCAATTGAGAAATGAAAGAAAGAAAACTAGTCTAGCAAATTAATTATTTTCAGTTTCCTGCCTTTTTGTCTAGTATAATTAGAAAAATTGATACTGAGTTGAGTAAGTTGTTATTCTAAACTTAATATCCTGTCTGGCTTTGCATAAGCACACTTGACTTGTCAGCCTATTAAAAGATGTCATTAGAAAAGCAGTTTAATAAGCTCGAAACACCATTTTTATTTATTCTTACATCAGGAAGAGGCTTAGACATATTCAATCCAGACAGGACTGTAGTTGATATTGAAGACTCCAATTTTAATCAAAGGCAATATCCAGCCTAGGTGTTACAAAGAATATTTCTTTTAATGGATCTTCATTGATTAGGAAGAAGAGAACTTGAAGAGAATTTCTATTAAACATCAAAGCCCAGCTAGTCATTAGCATACAAACTTACAGAAGTTGCTTTACCATGTAAGATTAAGCATTCATCTTGCCCTAGGTTCTGATTCCTACTGTAATCAGTAAAGGCTGTATAGGGAAGAATTGAAGAACATGTCAGTAAAGTGATACTCCCCCTGAAATACTGTCCCAACTTCCAAAAACTTAAGGGTCAGGCTTGCCAGGACTTTACTGCTATAATTTATAATAAAGCTTTTTGACTATATATATAAACTCTTTGTATTCGTAGTGCTTGTGGTGAGATGTTCTGCATCAACAACCTCTTCCTCACTTCCTTGTTCTTCAACTTCAACTGAGGCAACTTCTTTTTTTAAAATCCTGGTTTTATATCTCCCAATTATATTTATTTCTATTCTTTATTTCCACTTGCTGTGTACTGTAATTTATTATTATTACTATTATTACAAAATTAAAATTTTCCCAGTACAGATTTCAGAATTATTAGTCTGTAGTGTTCTGGTTCCCCTAGCATTTTTTTATGAATAGCATTGCATTTGTTATTCTCCTGTTCCCTGATAAAAGGGGAATTTTAATCAGGAGGTTACACTACAGTGAGTACTTCGACTATTTAATCCTTGAGCACTCTTAGAATTCTTGGCTGGATGTTATCGTGTCCTGGAAACTACTTATTGTTCATTTTGTTAAATTGTATGACCTTTTTGTTACTGCTGCTTCAATTTGAGACAGATTCTCTATAAAGTGTTCTCCATGTAGAAGGCTTCTGACACAGGAACTTCCCAAAGGCCTACTGTGGTGAATGAGAAAGCAAAATTGTTTAAACAAAAACTTTTTTTACCTATTCTTTCTTGTTTTCTTGTTTAGATGCAACTTCAGTTTTTTAAAGAATGTTTTCTAGTAGCTTCATGCTGTGTAGTGTGTGTGTGTGCATGCATATGGTCTTTTTCGAGTCTTTCTCAAATCTTTTTTGGTAGGCGCTTATGTATTTGTTCAGTTTCTTCTATGCTGCCTTAAATAGTCTCCCTACCTCCTGCACACAACTTATCCCTTTGCTGCTTTTAATTTCTTTCAAATAAGCTTCTGCATCATATAAAGTTCATCTTTTCCAAAAATCCATGCTGCTGCAGTGATTTTTTTAAATTGTTTGTATAAAGTGGTTTAATACAAGCACATTATGGTTACTGTAGCTCTTTGAAAGTGAACTCAGGAAAAAAAACAACTTTTGTGCATCAAGTCAGGAAGTGCTAAGGTTTGAGCTCTATTGAGCTCAGATATTATGAGCTGCTTGATATAACAATTTCTAATGATGTCTGAAAATCTGTTCTCCTTGTGTTCCAGTGTGACCTGTGCCTGCTCTGTACTGGGGAAATAGCCGTTCTCCATTCTGGCTGTTTGCTACCCTTGCAGACTTTCTGGTCTCTCTCAGCTTGTCACCATCATGCCTGGACAGTGGGTTACGTGATGCTGACATTCAGGCCTGAGATTTCAGTCCATGAG
Source organism: Aramus guarauna (assembly GCA_013400195.1). NCBI lineage: Eukaryota > Metazoa > Chordata > Aves > Gruiformes > Aramidae > Aramus > Aramus guarauna. Next base: position 86,887 of record VXBL01007708.1, read on the forward strand.
GTTTTTGTGTTGCTTGTTAACGGAAGAACTTGTTTAGCTGATCTGACATCAAACTTTAGTTTAACATTTGGGATCACTCTCTCTTTGAAAGTGGAATGGGGAATCTCATATTCTTTCAGGAAAATTAAATTACCTGCATGAGTCTCTTTGCAGCCTTCTGTGCTATGAACGGGAAGAAAGAACCACCACAAATTGATTTCCTGTGTGGTGCTAGGAGTGGGATTTCGCAAAAGACATTTAAAATACATGGTAGAAATGGTGTACTTTCGATAGGAATTATTGCAAAAAAATGTGGTCCCAAATTGGAGTTTACAACTCATTGCAGACACTCCTTGCTGGTAAATGTCACGATCTCTGCCATAATAACAATGCTGGATTGTTCTTAAATGCACTTCTGTGACTGATAACACCAATTTAAACAAAAAGATACTGCAATATTTTCTAATCTTGAGTACACTTGTGATCTGTTTAAAACAGGCTGGAAAAAATTGATGGTTGTTCACTGGTGGCTAAGAGAGAAATTGTAGCTTATGTTTGACTGGGACAGAGAATATTTTGCTATACTCAAGTTTTCCTCTGCAAGAATATTTTGAAATACATTGGTTGGTTAGTTGAATTTATTGTCCAGACTATGCTTCCAACTTTCACTTTTATTATGTATTCAAAGTAGTTTGAATAAACGATCCACAAGATCTGCAAAGGCTTTCTTTTGAGTATGTCCTAACTGTATTTTTTTTCTGTCTTTCCGAAACACCTCTATGATACTCTGTATGAAAGAGACATTATAAAATAAAGTGGTCTTTATGATACTTCAGTTAGGAAACATGCATGCTGCAGGAAGGCTTTGCTTTGATTTGCTTGGTATTCAGACACTGCAACAAATACGTTTCATTTCTTAAGTAGAAAAAAGGAAACACGGATATCCTTACTGCTGCCTGTCAAAGTTGAAATGGAAAGGAGTTGCATAAGATATGAAGCAAGCCCGTTTTTCGTCTTTCTTAAGATTGTCTATGCACAGTTTTTACTTCATTTACCTCCATGTATTCTTTTTCCCAGGCTAATTTTACTTTTGGTTTTGTGGACAACTTGAAGACTTATTCTGAGACATGGCTTAGGATGTCCGAGGTTTTTAAAACCAGTGGAAATGTCCTCACAGTCTCACGACTGCAGGTTGGTAAACTGTGGGAGGGCTTCCTATTTTCTAATTATTTGCTGTGTGATCTAGGCAGAATTTTTATACGTGTAAAACTGCCCTTCTATTTGGCTTCAGGTTTGAAAAGAGCTGAAAAAGAGGCAGATTAGCTTTAGGTTATGAGCCTACAGTGTGATACTGAGAAACTTCTGAGGTGAAAATACTTAAAAGCAATGTTACCTCAGTGTGTCCAGTATTACCAGGCAATAAGGGAAATAAACCAAGTAAGTACAGCTAAAAGCTTTATATATTTATTTAAAATAAATGTCAGATTGTACGAAATAAAATATTTTTTTGAACTTGCTTGTTTATCACTTGCTTTTTCTAACAATGTGGGCAACAGATAAAAAAAAACTAATGTGGGAAATATTGACTTAAAAAAGAGCATTACTGGGATTTTTCCCATTCTACACATTTATGTCTTATTTTTTCTCCTAATAAAATTGAGTTTCGCAATGTTTGACTTGTGAAAACACGCATGTCTGTAACTGTTTGGAAAAATGAGCAGAATCTTATCATGGTCCAGACGTATCAATTGAACTGTTACTTTTAAGCTCAATTAAGGAAGGATGCTAGTAATCATACATTAGACTTGCAGATCCCAGGATGCTCTTATACAGCTAATAATTTTTTCCCCTTAGAACTTTACAAATGAAGTAAAGACGTTAAAATAATGTAAAAGGAATTCCCAAATGCCAGTTTTTTAAAGATATTTATTATACTACTGCCAGTCCTAATAGTATAATGTCCTAAAAGTCTTGCAGGAAAGGAAAATGAGTTCTTTTCCCAGTAGACTCGCAAGGACATTAGAATGGATTCACAGTTAAAATATTTTCAGTAAGGGAGGACAGTGATGTACAGCAATGGGTAGTATATGTTCTGCTGTTTATTTGAAATGTGTGAAGTTAACCTTTTAAGAGGGGAAGACTGAAGAGATGGAGAGGATAAGTGACTTCCCCAGTGTTATGCAGGAAATCTTGGTAATGGAATTGAACATTAATGCATATGTGTATTTTATATTTCTTTAGAGAAGATAAACCTGATTTAACATCTAACACTTTTCATTTTAGGAAGCACTGCAAAGCAATTTCATAAAGCACTTTATAGAAAGTAATTTGGATATTGACATGGAAAAACTCTTAAAAAAAATGCAAGTATATGGTATGTACTTAAAAGTACATGTACTGATTACCTTTAGTAGACTTGAACTTAGAACTATGTTCAGTTGAAATTGAATGTTTTACCTACTGAAATGATACTAAAGTACCAGACTTTAACTTTTCTTGTTCAGTTAGTCTTAAATGTTTCTAATTGTCTTCTTTTCTTGAGTGACTGGATAATTTGCATTTCAAAATATTGAAAGACTTGCAAAATCTGGTAACAAATTAGAATTGTCAAACTGTCATGGGAGAGTTATAAACATAGGAGTTTAAAAGCATTGGTACTGAGCCTTGGCAGACAGGCCTCCAGGAATAGAAAGCACATCCTCCAGGGCCAGATAGATATCCAAAGAGGAACAGTTTATAATGGAGATGGGGATTATTAAGAGTAATTTTTGGTATACAGAGATTTAAGGAGGAGAAGAGAAAGGAAGATGCTGGAAATTTAAGTTGCTTAAAGATTTTATAAAAATTTGATAATTGAAAATAATTCAATATATCCCACTCTCAGTAGGGTAGGTGCATGATAATTAAAATGGTTGATGATATGTGCCAGAAAGAACTGTCCATACCAAAGCAGAGTCTGATGTCATTGAAGAAAGTTCATGATTTTGAGGACCAGAAAGGGAGAAAAGTGGGATAAAAAGCAATAACAGATAGTATGACATCATGTACAAAGGGAGCTGGGTGCTTCCTAGAGGACGATAGTGGTAGAGAGGAGAGAGCTGTGTAGCTTGTTGTCAGTGAGAGGCTAATTACAAGCCAGACAAATCTATTCCAGTTGTTTGCTGGAGGAGGGCAGTGATGAGCTCTCAGATGCCCCCATGAAGGGACTGCGTGGCCCTCACTGCTGGAAAAAATGGACTTTACAGCAGTACAGGCTATTAAATCACCTCTACAGCCAAAGAATTAAGCCTCAAGCTAAAATAAACAAACGTACCTGAAGTGCAACTTTTACTGGATTTTGGTACCTGCCTCTAAGCAGGAGGTGGACAAAATCCACTGAAGCTCCTGAGAACTTGTAAATGAAGAAGTGTATTTTCAGTCTTAAATTGTACTACTGCCCTGAGCTGGTGCTGTCATGGTTTGTGTGAGCTGAAGTTCTTGGCTTTTCTTTTGCACACAGGATGTGAGATTTAATTGAAACTGGTCTTGATTTGAAGGCTGTGTCTGAAGGCTAGAACTAGCTGCACACACTTTAATTAAGAAAAATGGCAAATGGTGTCCCATATTCAACCCAGCAAGTAGGAATCTGGGCTCAGTGTCCTCCTTAAGCAAGGGACTCAAATTTGAATCTGCTATCTCTCAGGAAGATTTTAACCACCAAACTGTTGCCTAGTCTGGATCAGGCACAGCTCACCCCTCATGGTGAAGCTGGATCACAACACAACTGAAAAAAATCTCACAGAATCACACAATTGGAAAGATAAGAGGGGGAAAAGCAAGTCTCTTAACCCAAAACGCCTGCTGGAAACCCAGCTGTCTCAGTATATTAGTTGAGTAATAGATGAATTTTGTTTGTTTGGATCTAACACTAGGAACTACATGATAGGTTATGGGCAGACAGTGTTTCATTAAGTAGATATGAAGACCTCTGGAGTTATCAGGTCCATCTTCACTGTTGCAGATAACATCATCATAGGAATCTGTGTATATATTCCCCAACTATCGCTTTTTAACAGAACTAAGGACATTTGTCAACATGTAATAAATGGTTAGTAGTCTTGGATGGTGAATACAGGAAATCATTTAAGTAGAATGGCTTCTGAAACTAGAATTTTGTTATTTTAATGGAATAGAGTTGATAAAATTAACATCATCTAAAAAGTGAAAATCAATATGGGCTATAGATCACAATAGTATTTATGCCTATGTGAAGCTGATCTGTCCAAAGTGCCAGGGCACTCTTCTGCATTCACTCTTTGATTAAACTTATTTTTATAGATCTGCTTTGTCATTTTGCTTTTTGAAAAATGACTATGCCCTCTTATTTTTCTGTTGGTTTTGTATATGCCTTTTTGTTCATTTTATTAGTCTATAATCATGTGCAGCTGTTACTATCAACTTCTGTTTTTGTTGTGTTTTGTTTTTTTTTTGTGGGTTGTGTTTTTTTTGTTTTTTTGGTTTTGTTTTTTTTTTTTAATTTCATTACTCTTACACTGCGTCAGCTTTTTAGTCCTATAATTATCTTGCTTGGATCCAATTAAAGTCTTAAATGTATCCATATATGTTATTGGTTTTACCACTCACAATATGTTTGTTTTCATCCAAAGCTCAAGTTTTCTAAAATTGCCTAATCTGTGTGATTATGTATTTTTGTCTTCTAATGAAAGCAAATATTCCCTTTATTACATCTACACTTGCATTAAGCTGACTTCTAATTATGCTCAAAACCAAGGTGCTTGTGTTTGTATCTTTTTATTTCTCTAGATATGCTATAAAAATCAGTCTTAGTGACATGTTATTCATCCTGTTACTCCTGCTGGCAAGTATCGTGGACACAGAGTGGATTGATGTAAAGTTCTTCCAGCCTCTCTATAAAGTTACCATGCTATAAGACTTCACAAAGTTATCAATTTCTAAAACTGTTTTACAGGGTTACTGTGTCAGGTTCTGTCACCTGGAACAAAGTAAATATTTAACTGAGGGCAGAAAAGTTTGTGGTTTTCTTTTTAAACCCTTCTTTACTTTCTAAACTAGCTTTCTGCGGGTAAGGCGACTGTATTCCTCTATGCTTGCTTTCCCACCTAGCATTTTGCAGTAATTTCCTGGGCGTGACCGATTTCATCTAAACCCCGTCTCACCGGAGCTTGTGAGCTGCTTGCTGGGCGCAGTCCCTCGAACCTCTGCAGAGGCACTGGAGGCAATTGTGGTGCAGGCTCTTCTTTTACATGCTTGCTCGCGGAGTCTCTCTCTTGTCCTCCTTCTGTGATTTCTCCCAGGTGTGATTTTTTTTGTTTTCTCTACCAAGAAATCTCCCTTACGGAGGGGTACATGTGACCTGGGATGTAACACCTGCGGTAAAAAAAACCCAGGCAGCTTTCCTCCATGATACCCCTCTGCTGCCTTCATTGTAATGAAATAGTTTTATATGCATACAGAAAAATGGAAACAAATAGCTATAACATCATCACTGAAAACTGTGCCCCCACCAAAATCACCTGTTAACTAGAAACTGTCTCGTAATTTGTAACCTGAATTAATTCATTGCTTTTTTTTTCCCAATTCATTCCTCTTGCAACATCTTACTTAAATAGCACGTCTACATAAACGAGTTACATTTCATCCCAGTTACTTAATGATAGGTTATACAAGCTAAGTGGAAGATGAGGGCTGAGTTGGTATATAACAAAATATGAAGATAATAGTGAAAACAGATTTGCTGAGTTGTTTATTCATAATTGCTACATTTATAAATGGGAAAAATATAGGCAATTCTATAGAACTTAATTCTAAAACTTTCCTTTGGATTATATCTGTTCATATATATGTATTATTTCTATGCTACAGTACAGAAGTTCGTGCACATTGTGAAAGACAGTATTTTGCTTCCAGAAACATTTAAGTATATCATCCTCCAAGCAAGCAGCCAAACTAGTTGTTATTTCTTATGCTAAAATATTTGATAGTTTAATTCATAAGAGAGAAGGTTTTTTTAGTTAATTATTGATTTCAAATTAAGGTCTTTCGAAGATTAGCCACAGTCTTTCGAAGATGCCTGGTGATTTTTTCTTTTTTTTGTGTGTGTGTATATATACAGAGTGATACACAATTACACACACATATGTATAAATGTAGAAAAATATATATGAGACCTTAAACCTACTTGAGCTTAATGTTAGGAATATTCTGTTGTCTCCAATGCCACAAAACAAGTAGCAGCATAGGTATTTCCTTTGTTGTCCTCCTCAAGGACAGAAGTAAATAAGACACATAGTATCTATATTTGGTGCTGTTTTCTTTCATCCTGTGAATTCACCATGTCATCCCTTGCCTGTCTCCTGAGTTCTAGACTATCAGTTCCTCTACTTTTTCTCCTGGTGATCTTTGTCCTTTGTCACCGGTAATCATGTCACTTCTCTAGACTACTCCATACATTTTTCCACTTATCTACCTTCTTATTCTAATATTTCCAAGCGCTGACGCTGAATAACATCTATGATGAGGGCTTGTCACCATTGTTATCAAATAAGGTCATCACCTGTCCTCTTCAAAGACCATATCTTCAAGTGAATCTTGAAAAATTTAAGAAGAAAACTTGTGTTGGATTTTATATAACATTGTTTAGTACCTGAGAAATGTTTCCATTGTTTCTAAATCATGCTATCCTTCTGGTTATTCTCTCAAATGTAAAGATATAGCAATATTTCTACATTCTCTACCGATGGATGAAGATCTGAATTCCTCCCAAAGTTCAGTGTTCTTGGAAACCAGGCTTTGGTTGAGGTATATATTCATCCAGGATCCATAGATAAGACCAAAGTCAAAGTGGAGGGGTTGTAGGCTTTTTTCAGATGCTTTTTAAATGCAGGGCTCGAGTCAAAATGCTTACGCCCTCCATAACAAGGTGTTTGAAATATTTGCAGTGTCGAGAAGAACTGGCCAATATATTACTAGATGAAAGAGATGGATCTTTGCTGTGATGTTTGAAGTACAGTAAATCACTTGTATTTGTGGGACTAGCTATGGAAAGATAAGGAAATGTTAAAAGTTCTACAGCTTCAAGGACATGGTCTCTTTCTAGAACTTTGTTAGAATTTGTTACATTTTTATTGCTCTGAAATGGAAGGAAAATGTGGCTGAGGACTGGAAAGGCCACTGAAACGTGTACTACACTTCCACAAGTTCACACTAAAATTCCTATGTTTTTAAAACCTCTTCCTTTTTTTTTTAAATGCAAAGCGTATTTACTCTTACAGGATGTGCAAGTGAGAACATACCTTTCTGTTTATTAAAACTAAGGAAGTCCAATTTGTTTCCTTATCTTAGAAACTATGATGAACAAGATGCTTAACAGCTCAGCAAGTAAACAGATTGACCTGTTGTCACAGCTTGTAGTAAATATCTCTTCCTGTGTGTTACTGGACCGTTTCCAGCCTTTTGACTCTGTTGAGAAATTGGAGGAGAAGGCTCATGAACTCATGCAGCAAAATAATTTTTTGGCTAGTAAGTACCTTATTTAAATGTATATTGACAGTAAACATCAGATTTTGTAGGCTTTGTCTGTGTTTATTGATAAGGTAGGTTAAGCTTACACAGTTTCAAAGTATGTACTAAAACATACATAATAGAGGCAAAATAAAGCACATTTGCCTTAGAGGTATTCCCCAACATTTGAATGCTGTAAAGACTAATTATATTGTTGTTTTGATTGTGGAACTGCCAAATGAATCCTTGGAGTCTGCTATTTCTAACAACATATTGAAAAGATCAGTCATAAATGTTTAAAGTAGGACAAAAAGAGCTGAAAAATGTATAATACTGAGGAGACTTGACTACTTATGACAAGATCATCTAGTTTACGTCCTTTTGAATTTCAGTTTTTATATTCTTGGCTTTACAAAAAGGAGGAAAGAAAAGGTTTTTTGGTAAGTTTTATTCTTAAACCAACACCTCAGAGAAATTAACCTCTCTATTCAGAGTAAATAAATTCTTAAGCAACAGATTTATTTCTTTTCTTCCCTGGGATTACACGCTCTATCCTTTTCCTGCATTATATCATTATTACTGAGCATTAATTAATTGTACAAAGGAGTTTAAAAGACAAGAATATTTTTCTTATTACACACACTTTCTCTTCTCGTGTAAGATGCTTTAAGTTGCATGTAGTCTTTCCAAAAGAGAGTTAAGTCTATATAAAGTGTGCCACATTTTTTCCCCTGTTGTTTTGTTTTTTATTCTCTCCTTGGACTTCTGTAAGTACACAACAGAAGACATGTCAAAACGGTTCTAGAGAATGAAACTACTCAGTCTGGAATCCTATGTAACCTGCATCATACCCCCATTTGCAGAATGTGGAAATGACCACCCTCCTTCAATGTAAAATCAACAGACCATACCATGAGATAAGGAAAATTTCTCAGGAGTACTTTGTAGGGAGTGAAATTGTTTTCCCCTTCAAGGGAAGAAAGAGAGAGATGTTGACCCTCAGAAAATTTGTCAAGTTGTAGATCCATTTTGCTTTGACTTACGTAGGGAAGGGTCATATGATAATATAAGCCAGGACATTTGGGAATTTTTTCACTACTGTGGCCTTATAATCTCTTCACGTGCTTAAAGAGGAAATACAGCATTTTAAGGGACCCAGTGTGTCCAACATGTCAATATTACATGCTCAGATGTGGGCATACATTCCTTTCCATAGTAAGAAATGAAACTAAAGTGGAATTTTCCTTGCTTACTTTGCAGTCTTCAAAGCCTTCCTAGCTTCATGAAATGTATTAGGAAATTAAATGTTTGCATAAATGGGAAGTTGAGATTGGCCAGTTGAAAAAATAAGCTCTACAGCAGAGTGAAGTGTTCTATATCATATTATCTTTCAGGGAGCCAGGTGGTAGGTAAGACATCTCTCCCCTTTCCTGAAGAAAAAAGGTCAATATTTCACATTCATCAAGAAGTTCTAAAAAGTGTAGGTTGTCCAGAAAAAAAATACAACCAATTTGATATATTTGACTTCATCTTTCCAGCTACAGATTAAGTTTTCATCTTTTTTTTATTTAAATAAAGAGCTAGAGAAAATAAACATACAAATTCTGCTGTGCTAAAACAGAAGTTTTGTAATTGACTCAGAAAATAAAATCAGAGTAAATTTTAGTGGGCTGGTACTGTTTACTTTGTTACCCACTTCCACGGGTTCTTATCCTTTGATGGTCAATTTTTATGGCTGCTGCTTTCACTGTGGAATTGAGATCAGTTCCCAAAAAGGGCTTAAATCTGGGGTTAAAACAAAAAAAAAATCACAGAAGGAATTTTCCCAGATAAAAATGATTGTTGCAACCCCATTTATAATATGAATAATTTTTTACATTTCATATTCATAAATGTAAAAAAAATGTAAGTCTCTATGAATCCTACCATTCTTGTGTTGGAGGGTCAAGAATCTTTAGAGGCCTGCCCTGGCAGGTAAATGTATCTGACTATCATTTCATAATTGGCCATGAGTTAGCTATGTAAATAGCATAATCCGTATAAGCTTCGGTATGAACCTCCTTTTCTTCTTGTGTCAGGTATCATCTTTGATACGCCAAAGAACAAAACGCAAGATTCTAGCAATCTCCTTCCACGACACATTTCTTACACAATTAGAACCAGTGTTCTCTATAGCATGAGAACAGATTTGATTAAAAACCCCGCATGGAAATCTCATCCCCAGAAGTTGCCGGCAGATGGATTTAAATACAACCACATCTTTATTCCTCTTCAAGACATGATTGAAAGGGCAATTATTTCAGCCCAGACTGGGACAGATGCCTCAGAGCCAGCCATTCAGGTGCAAGCCATGCCTTACCCTTGTCATACCAGTGATCTGTAAGTAAGCTTTCAGCTTTTTCATTCACTATATTGTCCTTAGTAGTATAATGCAAGAAAACCTGGGAAGCTACTAGGTCTTTGTTGTGGGTGAATGTATATCTCAGCACAGGATTGAGCCAGTATGTCCAATACCAGCATATTACAGCATTGCAAATGTTGTTTAGCAGCTGTGACCACAAGACATTATGCAACTTCTGTCTGGCAAACTACCCCTTATGAGCTGTTTGCAACTATACTGTGGAGTAGCCTGCTGGACAGAGACTGTGTCAACATGTTGTGCAACTAACTTAGATTATGCTAAGAAACCCACTTGCTGTCCTTAGTTGTCCTGTACACTAATTGTAAATTGGCCCATTGAAATACAGTATAAAGTTGGTGAAACAAAAGACAAAGTGTAGAACTGTTCTTTGTAAAACCATCAAAATATCCTGCCTGTTAGAATTTAAAATTAGTTGTGGTAATAAATCTGTTAAAATGGAGCAAAAGTTGACTGGCTCACATTATTCCTTACTGTCCAAATATGTTACTTTGCCAGGGACATAAATTGGAATTCTGTTTTACTTTGAATGGAGCCCTAAAGAGGCTCATATTGTTGACAAATATTAATATAATGTTATAGCACCAATATATAATTTAGCTTGTTATAGGAAAAATAAGCCATTCTAACCAGAACAAGAATGAGTCTTATTGCTCATGTCAGATCTTGTTTTGTGCGTACTTTGAGAATAGTCCCAGTATTAGCCTACTAACATTCTGCCAAAAAAAATTTTACCTTTGGAAGCTAACAACTCTGCATATTTGTTATTTCATAGATTCTTGAACAATATAGGGTTTTTTTTCCCACTTATGATGATGTTAACATGGATGGTTTCAGTTGCTGGCATGGTTCGCAAGCTGGTTTATGAAAGAGAAATTCATCTTGAAGAGGTAAGAGGCAGATTAGCTTCTGAAAATAAAATGTATTTATTAAAGTGTACTGAAATACAAAACTGAAACTTCGAGGTACTTTTATGTACTGATCCAGCTGGCTTTGTTTTCACTTGTTTCCTCTGGGCAGTAGGTTCTAGTTCTAGCTGCCAACTCAGATTCACAACATTGTTTGAGCATTGGTCCTCTTAATATGCAAATATTGTCCCTGATACAAAAAGCAACAAGCAAAAGCTCCATAAAAGTTGAAGCTGGAAGCTGTTGTTCGGGAACAAGTCCTTGTGATTAGAATGATTTTTATTTTGGATTCTTTTTCATGTTTTGCTTATATGTAGTCTAAAATAATAAAGCCTCCAAAGCCAAATTAAAATTTGCCATGTACTGTGTCATTATCAGAAATATAAGGTAGCATGACACAGAAAAAAAAAAAAAAAGACAATTATTTGCTTATATCAACAGCTAGTCTTAGCAGGTGCTAAGCATATGGAAGTACAGGGAGTTTTATGGTATTTTCTGAATGGATATATGTACCTTTTTTTAGGAATTTTACTTGTCTTTATACTGCTGGAGTAAGCTTTTTTTAATTTGGGAAATTATCTAATTTCTCTAAACTTTCTAAGAAAGACCTTTATTTTATAAAGACCTTATATTATAAAAAAGACTTTTTTTAATGCTTTAAAATATTAAATCAACTAATGAAGTTAATTTTGATCATCTTATAAAAAATGTTTCAGAAGTAGTAGCAGCTTATTCCCAAAAGCCTTTTTTTTTTTCTTTTTTTAAAGGGGAGGGTGATACCTGTGCTTGCGTGCACAGGTTTACAAACTTATCCATGTTACTTTTAGTTCAGCAACAAGATGGGAAAAAACATTTGTTTATACAGTGCTGTGGATATCTTCAGTACTTTTTAGAGTATAAAAAGGCAAACTCGTCACTGGAGAACCCAGTAATCTGACATCTGGTTCTTTGTAACTTTATGCAAAAAAGTTGTGTCTGAGCACTGGGATTCCTTGTGTTAGTATGTGATAAGCCCAGAGGCAGCCCTGCTCAGAATTGTGTTTGATCCAGAAGAGAGCAGCACAAAGGGATTATACAGGAAAAGGGAAAAGAGACGAGTAATTTAAAGCAAGATGACATCCTTTGGGGAGCTAGTAGTGTCTTGGTGGCAACATGTTTTGCTTAAAAAAAAAAAAAAGAAAAAAGAGAGAGAGAAGAAGAAAATGTGTTTCCTAACTTTAACTCTCTTTGCTATGTTGTCTTGCAGTATATGAAGACAATGGGTGTCCATCCAGCCATTCATTTCTTTGCTTGGTTTCTGGAGAATGTCATTGTGCTCACAATAAGCAGCTGTGCTCTGGCAATCATTTTAAAAGCAAGTGGTATCTTTGCTTATAGCAATGGCTTCCTCATCTTCCTTTTTCTCCTGGATTTTGGAATTACAGTTATTATGTTAAGCTATTTTTTGGGAGCATTTTTTAGCAGTGCCAATACAGCAGCTCTGTGTGCCAGCCTTGTATATATGATCAGTTTTTTACCCTACATAGTTTTGTTGGTCTTGCAGAACCAGTTGAGTTTCACCAACCAGATTATAATGGTAAATATTTATTTTCCTTTTCTAATTTTTCTCCTCCAACCATGCTGTGAATTTCTGCAGTTTTGAAACTTTGGACTATAATTTTTTTTCCCAGGTTTCTGTTTGCTTTTGTGTTTCACTGCAAATAAGTCACATGAATAGATATCCAATTGAGAAAATGTTTTGAATGTAGAAGGGAATAAAAAATACATTCTCAAGGAAATTTTGTAAACCTACATAAAATATAAGGAAGTTGCATTCTTCATGCTCGTCAGTTCCCTCATGTTTTGGCCTCAAAGTATTTGTGGTGTTAGTGTACTTTCAAGCACACCTGATGGCATGCTAATCCTGAAAGTCATTATTTGTTTGGAGGAAAACTGGTGTTTTTTTCTCTGTTGAGTATAATTGGGGATTAGATCAGAAAATTGTCTAGTGTTGATCTAGCTATACAGTGAGGTATATGTTTCTTTGACATTGATTCTTCCATGTCCTTTCCTGTTTCATATATGCCATAGGCTTTTTTATGTCTTTGTACTGTCTTAACATACTGTATCCCTGATTGAGACATCAAATATCAGCAGCATACAATGCAAACCATATTTCACACATTATAGTTTCACTCTGTCAAAATAACTCATATACCACATTAAGTTGGTGGAATATTAAAAAAACAGACATTTATTCAGTGTCAATTGGTCACATACAATATATTGGTTCTTTGCATACAAGTAAGTGCAGTTGTAAGATTTGCAGAATTTGGGCATAAATAGGCGAGGTGGATTTTTTTTTTTTTCTGTTGTTGCCATTTTTTCCCTCCTTTGGGCCACAGAGAGGGAAAAGTATGCATTAGATAACTTTTACACTTTCAAATCAGTTATTTAAAGATAACTCTTCAGATATCCTGCATTTCCTGAAAATCGGAGGCAACTGTATGTGAAAAAGGCAATAATTTTTGAAGAAAGGGGAGAGGCCATCAAGTGAGATGGTGAAACCTTAGCAATGTAAGAGGCAGGGACTCAGCTGATGGGAATTAGCATGAATGTCTCTGTACAAAAATGTAATCCATGCCACTAATGATTTTGATTTTTTTTTTTTTTTTTTTTTAATTAGCAGCTGATGTCATACTTCTTTCTTCAGATAGCTGGCGGGATGTATTCCTTTTGTGTCAAATGTTGCAGAATCTTTATTTAATTGAATTATTTTAAAATAGGAAATAAAATGAACTTCTATTTCAACTCACTTTCAAACTGCAGAACTTTATCACTGAGTGATGCTTATTAATTTTAGTAATGTTTTGGATCTCCCCACTAACCTTCACAAGCTCAACAGGTTTTTTTTCCATCGATCATCAGTCGCACTTCCTTGTTAAACTGCATCACTAACTTGCTCATTTTCCATTTTGTACTTTTGTGATACAGCATGACTATGTTGCTTCTTGGAAGTCAAATGTTATTTCCTAGCATAAAAATGCTATCTCAGCATATAGTACCCAGTGTGCATATTCCTTCTGCCTCTGTCTCTTCTTGAGTTCTGGTTGTACAAAAAAAGAGTAGGACCACTGCTCTTACTAGATAAAGTATATTCCTTTGCATACTTTTAGAGTGTTATACATTATATGATTTCAGTATGTGGTAGATTTATGATGTTCTATAACTTGTTATTAAGGTAAATAATGCTTTCCAATATTAATAACTAAGTTGGTGGAGATCTTTAAGGTGGAGCAAATACTACTGCAGTATGTGAGGGGAGTGTTGTTAAAACATAAAAAGAAATAATGACCATTAGCCTATGTGAAACAAAGGTCTATTTATTTTGTGCTTCCTTTCAGTATCACAAATTATTTTATTTCATGGAGCTTGTTGACGATATGTTCTATTTGATGTTCACATCCTGTTTCTTCTCTGGTATTGTAGTGTCTTCTGTCTACAACTGCCTTTGGGCAAGGAGTATTTTTCATTACATTCTTTGAGGGCCAAGAAATAGGTAAGCTCTCCAGTTGGAAGAAAAGCTTTGTAATTATTATTTCAAAAACTACAGTGAGAAAGGTTTTTTGCTTTGTTCTGAAAAAAAAATCTCTAATCGTGAATTAACGTGATAGATCATAACAGGAGAAAAACTTTTTTAATGCCCTTTGAAAACCAAGTTAAGCTTGTGCCTCTTTCTGGCAGTAAATTAAAGTTGCTATACAGGTTGGAGGAAAATCTCCACATCCCATTAGATGATAGAATGAGTGTATTCAGCCAATGAAATTGTTCTAGAGATGCAAACTTAAGCTTTATATTTAGTGAAATATAAAAAGAAGTCCCTCAGAAGAGCGACCTAAGGGTGAGCATCTGACTGAATATTATTTCACTCATGGAATGTGTTATTTCTCTCAGTCCAGTGGAGGAAGCTTTGGCAAGGCGTTTAAAGTAGTTTCTTGGAAGTCCTCATTGATGCCAGTGGCAGCTCTAATGCTTGCTTTCTGGTGAGGATATCAACAGGGAGTTTTGTAGGATCACAAAATGGTTGAGATTGGAAGGGACCTCTGCAGGTCATCTAGTCCACCTTTGTTGCTCAAACAGCGTCACCTAGAGCCAGCTGCCTGGAACCATGTCCAGACAGCTTTGGAATATCTCCAAGACTGGACACTCCACAGCCTCTCTGGGCAATTTGTGCCAGTGCTCAGTCACCCTTACAGTGAAAGTGTTTCCTGACGTTTAGAGGGAACCTCCTGTGTTTCAGTTTGTGCCCATTCCCATCACTGGGCACCACTGAAAAGAGCCTGGCTACCTCTTCTTGGCACTCTCCTTTCAGGGATTTATACACATTCATATGATCCCACTCAAGCCTTCTCTTCTCCAGGTTGAGCACTCCCATCTCTCTCAGTCTTCCCTCATAGGAGAGATGCTCCAAGCCCTTAATCATCTATGTGGCCCTTCACTGGACTCTTTGCAGTATGTACATGCCTCGCTTGCACTGGAGAGCCCAGAAGTGGACACAGTCCTCCAGGTGTTGCTTCATCAGTGCTGAACAAAAGGGAAGGATCATCTCCCTTAACATGCTGGCACTGCTTTGCCTAAGGCAGCCCAGGATATTACCAGCTTCTTTGTGGCGAGGGCACATTGCTGGCTCATGTTCAATTTGGTGTTGACCAGGACCCCCAAGTCCTTGTCTGCAAATCTGCTATCCAAATGGGTGTCCCTCAGCTTATATTAATTAGTACATGGAATTGTTCCTCAACAGGTGCAGGACTTTGCACTTCTTGTAAAACTTCATGAGGTTCCTGTCAGCCTGTTTTGCCAGCCTGTTCAGGCCTTCTGGGTGGCAACATGACCCTCTGGCATATCAACCACTCCTCTCGGTTTTGTGTCATCAGCAAACTTGCTGAGGATACGCTCTGTTCCATTATCCAGATCATTAATGAAGATGTTAAACAGGATCAGACTCAGTATTGGCTCCTGGGATACACCGCTAGTTACTGGCTTTCAACTAGACTTCATGCCACTGACCACCACCCTCTGGGTCTGGCCATACAGCCAGTTTGCAATCCACCTCACCAGGATTAGCTGCTCTATCACCTTCCCAGGGATCAAGATGAGGCTGACTAGCCTGTAGTTCCCTGGGTCCTCCTTGAAGATAGGAGTGATATTTGCTTTCCTCCAGTCTTCGGGCACTTCTCCCAATTGCCATGATCAATCAAAGATATTGAGAGTGGCCTTGCAATGACATCTGCCAGCTCCCTCATTGCTTTTGGGGGCATCCCATCGTGGTCCATGGACTTATGGATATGCAGTTTGTGTAAGTATTCCCTGACCTGATCGTCTTCCACCAAAGGTACATCATCCTTACTCCAGACTTTTCCTTTGGTCTCTGACACCTGGGATTTCTGAAGACCAGACTTGCTAGTAAAGACTAAGGTAAAGGTGGCATTCAGTACCTCAGCCTTTTCCATATCCTGTATAAGCAGGTCCTCTGTCTTGTTCAGCAATGGGCCCACATTTTCCATAGTCTTCCTTTTGTCACCTGTGTACTTATAGAAGCCCTTCTTGTTGTCTTTGACATCCCTGGCCAGACTGAATTCCATTTGGGCTTTAGCTTTCACAACTTCATCCCTGGATGCTGAAACAATGCTTCTGTATTCCTCACAGGTTATCTGTCCTTGCTTCCACTCTCTGTATGCTTCCTTTTTGTGTCTGAGTTTGGCCAGGGGCTCCTTGTTCATCCATGTAGGCCTCCTGGCATTTTTACCTGGCTTCCTATTCATTGAATTGGACTACTCTTGAGCTTGGTAGGTGTGCCCGGGGTCCCACATGCACTATGTGTGCTTATGAGAACAATATTGTACAGAACAAGAACAGTGTAAGTTATTTACAAGTTATTACTCTCAAGATGATGCTAAGATGAATATTTAACTATTATGGATTGGAAAATAAGAAAAAAATTACTTTCTAAAGTATTTTGTACGTTTCTTCTGTGTGACCCTATTTGTACTCAGCCTGAGAAGCACCTTGCCTCTGCAAGCTTGGAGGCAGCTGGTGAAATCCCCACTGAGCTACTGTGCAGGTGCAGAAATGAAGGAGAACAGCCTACTATGTTTAAGTGTTAGGAAGAAAAAAAAATATTGGAAACTGGTTAAATTTTCTAACAGGTTGCTATATATTTTAACATAATTATCCCAACTATCTCCAACCTAAGAGCTCCCCATATTGATACTGAAGTTTTAGAAAAGTAAGAAGTTAATGTCTAGGCCCTTGATAAATGTCTACAAAGGATATGCATTTATGTATCTAAATATATAGAGGGATGCAATCCTTGGCTTTTTTTACTGCTATGGCAAGATCAATATTGATGACAGTGGATGCTTCAAACCACTAGGCATTGAAAAAGTATCATAATGATACAAAAATTGGTAAGAGTGGAAGAGACAGCTCCAGAAAATATTACTTAAATTTCTCACCAGACACTTCATCAAAATGACTCGTCTTTACTGAAGAAAGGGAAAAATGTCCTTTCTGGAATAACTGCTTTTCTTGATATTCGTAGAAAAAGAATTGTAGAAACAATATTACGACCTGCTGTACTGCAAACAAAGTAGCATTTTCAGAAAAAAAGCAATGTTTTTTGTAAATCTACAATTTAATTACTTTTGTTTTCCATTTAGAAATATGGTAGCTTTCTGTAGTACTAGTGTTTTGCACCTTCTTTCTTCCTTTCATGTCTTCTACAATGTAATAATTTTATGAAGCAATTATTCAGTGAGTATGTTGTTCCAATTTACCTCTGAATACAGTGAACACACAAATAATTGCTTCTTAGTTAGAAATCACAGATTTAAGTTTTCAGACTTAGCATTATATAAAAGACTTTAAACTTTGTGTAACCCATTTTTTTATAAGAATGGCATAAAGCCTGATTCATTGAAGAGGTCAGTGCCCCCTTTTGACAGAGCTGTAATTCTTTTTCTTTTGCTAAGGGCCAGCTTAAACTTCATAAACAGCCCTTTCTACAACAGCTTCTCTTCATTTTCCCAGCAGTAGTGTCACCTGCTGTTCTAAACAGAGGCTTGTAGAGGCATAGCAATTCCTTTCTATTCATTAGGATTACTGTTATTAACTACGGTCTTTTTTGTGTCAGTGTTTAAATACCCAAGTGTGGTGTTGATGTGTTTGTGATCTTTAATGCTGTACTTATTAAGCTTTGACCTTTTAAAAATAATAATAATAATAATAATTATTATTTCTACCAGGAATTCAGTGGAATAATATGCACCAGTCAATGGCACAAGGAGGATACATGACCTTTGGATGGATGTGCTGGATGATGTTCTTTGATTCCATTTTATATTCTATAGGTGGCTGGTATTTCAGCAATATTATTCCTGGTAAGAGCATGGAGTTGTTCTTGGAGTTCTGTTTTTTAAGTTATTGAATGCGATGGATAGAATTGGCTTTCCTCATTGTGTGCAACTAAACCAAAAACATCTGAGCTGAGGTTTTGATGTGCAAAATTGCCTGATTGCCCTTAGGGACTGGGTAAGAAAGTCATCCTACATACAGAAATATTGAGTAGTGCTTACACATGGGCTAGGATTTGTAGCCAGGTATGAAATATCTTTTGTTTGCTTATGGGGATGACTAATATTTGAAGGACTTAGGAATTTGTTAGTACTTCACAGTCATATATCTCAGGGTAGTAGTAAAACTTCCTGTGAAAATGGTGAATCTTCTGAGTCAGTGCTTGGGCTGAAGCCCATGAACAACTACATGTTTTCAGATCACAAATACTTCAAACTGCCTGGTGACTGTGTCTTGCTTCAAGTAAATCCATAGTCCAATGCATAAAGAAAACTAATTAACTTTCAAGTATATTTTCAGAAAGTAGTGGTTTTTTTTCTTAACCAAGTTTTATGAATATTGAGTTGGTTGATGCATTTTTAATAATAGTCTAATGCCTCACTAGCTGTTTGAAATTTACCTTTCCTGTAATTTGCCTGTTACCTTTTCTTCCAGCTACTCTGTATTTGTTCTAAAAATATAAAAATAAAAAATTATAAAGTTCTTGAAACATATGGATGTATGGAATATACAACTGAATTGTACAAACTTTAGCTTAAATTGACACCTGCCCTTCAGTGTCAAAGAAATGCAACTTTAAACAGACAGAGAGTGTATTGTGTGGTTGGTAAGTGAAGAATGGAAAGATTGGGCAATGCCCAATGCCCAGGTTGTGTGTAGGAGCATATTTTGCCCTTTCTGTTTGCATGCTACAATAAAATGTTTCTTATGCTGGCTGATTTGTTTAAATTGTGCAGATAGTAATGGAAGAATAATCTTTAATGATTGGTGCAACGGCTTATTGTTAGAATAAAAAAATAAGGCTGTTTGCCTTGGCAAGCCACTTGGTGCATTTTCATTCCTCTAGGTTACGAGATTATATTACACTGTGCCTACATATTGTTAAGTCTATGATTCTGCTACAGTTTAAAGTTGAATTGGAGATACGGTAAAGCACAGTATCACTGAGGACTGATTGTTTTATGACAGGACCTGGTGTTATGGCCAAATGACTTTTTCCCACTTCATTAAGGTTTGTTAAGTGCAGCTCAGAGTTTCGGCTAATTAAATGGTCTAATCAACTCTTTGTAAGTAATGATGGGATATTAGTAGTCTACAAACAAATATGAAATTACTACAAATTCTGCAACAGTTTCTATCATAATTATAATCTAGGAAAATTTGGATTAAAGAACCGATGGTATTTCCCCTTTACTGTTTCCTACTGGAAGAACCTGTGTGGTGCAGAGAGGAGGAAGAGACATTTTCTGAATTCTAATATGTTTTTCTTCAATGAAAACTTCCAAGAAAAAGGTTTGTAGTCAGAATTTTAATAACAGTTGTGTTTTGAATGCTGTGCTGATTTTGATCAATCTGCTCGTATCATTGTTTGGTCCTGTATTATATGTTTAGATCTTGTCCCTTTCTGTCCTCTATTATATAATGTTTGCTATGAACATAATATATTAACTGTTAATTGTGTTGTCACTTGTAATGCTTGAATCATTCAGTTAAAACTATTATACAGAAATATTTAAGAAAACTCTAAAAAATATAAAATAAGGATGTCTTGGGTTCATTCTGTCCCAGTGTATTGCCTCTTTGCTTTGTTAGGATCTTCTGAAGTTCCTCGAAGACTTTCATACTCTTACTAAATCTGAAAAGTGTTGTGCTTTGTAAACAATTATTTTTCCTGCATTTGATTTTCTTTCTCCTCCTCTGCTGTTGTTATTTGCTTCTTGTTTCAGTGGAAAAATTAACTTCTTTCCCTAAAAATTAATTTCTTTCCCTTCTATTTCTTATTTCCCTCTTTTATAATCACTGTTCTTTCTGTCTGTGCTTCTTAGCTTTTTGTTTAAAAAGCTACTGTTACTGTAAGTAATTTTTATCTGCCTCCAGATACTTTCACTGCTCTTCTATTTCTTTGTTCACTTGCTTAAAATTAATTTAGTTTGTTAAGGTTTTTTTTACGCCTCTCGGGTCTCTTTAAGGACATTCTCACATTTCATTTATGTTTTGTGAATGAAGGACTAAGTCATTCTCAGCTATATTCCCTCTTGGGCCTTGATAGGTTGTTGTGTTTTCTTGGAAGTTACAGTATCTTGGAAGTGATGCAGTTGTCTATAGGACAGGTGAAGAAGCTGAATAACTCAGCACTTTTATGTATTTGTATCTGCTAGAGTAGGGCAAACTTCAAAATGTCTCGAGGTTCATTTAAATATTTGTAGAAAAACTATCGTTAGGAATTTTGCCTG
Organism: Aramus guarauna; assembly: GCA_013400195.1. NCBI lineage: Eukaryota > Metazoa > Chordata > Aves > Gruiformes > Aramidae > Aramus > Aramus guarauna. Next base: position 107,559 of record VXBL01007708.1, read on the forward strand.
AATTTCTTCAATTTGGAACAATTCCATTTTGTTGACATGATTGTCTTTTGTCCTTACTTAAAATGAAGATTTTCAATGTTTTCCTTTGGGTTCATCACATCCTCTACCAAAAGTGAAGCAAAAACCCCTCTTCTCTGCCTGAAATGTTACTAGCATGGTCTCTGGCTTAAGCCATCCAAGTGTTTGCCTACAGCCTTGTTGATCTGTTTGTCTCACTTCTCCTCTGCTTAAACTGATGCACATCACATGCTCGGTAGCAAATTGCCTGTGTTTGAACTCTAATGCTGCCATGCCTGTAAAGGAGCTTGCTCTCTTTCATAAGAATTGGGTATCATTGTACTGATAATGGGATAAATGCATTCATGGGTAATTTGCTTAGAACAGTGTCCTGGTTTCGGCTGGGATAAAGTTAATTTTCTTTCTAGTAGCTGGTATAGTGCTGTGTTTTGGATTTAGGATGAGAATAATGCTGATAACACATTGATGTTTTTAGTTGTTGCCAATCAGTCAAGGACTTTCCATCTTCTCAGACTGCCCTGCCAACAAGAAGGCTGGGGCTGCACAAGAAGCTGGGAGGGGACACAGCCAGGACAGCTGACCCAAACTGACCAAAGGGATATTCCATACTATATGATGTCATGCTCAGTATATAACTAGGGAGTGGGCTGAGAGGTGATTTGGCTTGAGAACTAGCTGAGCATTGGCTTTGGGTGGTAAGCAAATGTGCTGTGCATCACTTGTTTTGATGTTGATGATTATTATTATCCTCCTCCTTTTCTATACTATTAAACTGTCTTTATCTCAACCCGAGTTTTATTATTTTTATTTTTTCTTTTTGGTTCTCTCCCCCATCTCACTGGAGGTGGGAGGTATGAGCCAACAGCTGTGTAGTTGTTTTAGCTGCCAGCTGGGTTAAACAATGACAACCAGCAAAGTGACTTGCTCTAGGGTGATTTCTGCATTTGTTCCATATAGGCCAGGTAGGGGCTGATTCAGTAGGGGTGGAAATCAGAGGTGTGTCAGAGAAGGGCTGGACTGTAGGTCCTACAAGCTGGAACTACAACTAGAATAGGGCTGGCAGAGACCTGGGTGCTGAGTACCCACTTGGAACTCCTCTTAGGAGAAGTCCTAGGGTGATCAATTTACTGCTTGCATATAGTTTGCAGCTCTTCCTCTGAATCTCACCTGAGATACATTGTCTGAGGCTCACTCTGTATTTTAAGGTTTTTTTTGTTAAGTTCCAGGATGTACTTGCAAATTTAGGAAGAAGTGGAAAGGGCATGAATAATGGTTGTTGGTGATCCTAGTGTCCAGACCAAAAGACAGAGAAGCTAACTGGAAGAGAGGTTCATGGGTAGAAGGACTTCAGAAATGTCACAGCTGCTGGTAGTGCCTTGCTGGAAGGTAACCTCAAGCTTCTGGCAAAAGTTCTTTCTGAACTTAAAATTGATCATGAAAGGAGCATAAAGCTTCTTCATTCACAACCTAAACAAACCAATCCTTGAAATCATTATATAATTTTTATTTATATTTTAATGTATTTTAATATTTTTTAATAAATCATAATTATCTCTTCTGGTAATATCTGTATTTTATTTAATTATGTATAAAATTATTACATAAAGTATAAATATAGACTACAATTACTACATAGAAATATATAATTTATATATTTTTATAGTAAAAGTATATTAAAAAGGACAATTCTCTCTTCTTATAATTCTCATCAGTAACAGTTTCTGTTTCTTTGGACTAACATTCCAATTTGGCTTGCCTTTGTTTAGAAAGAAAAAAAACAAATCCCACTGTCAGATTTCTCACTTGTAATGAGTCAATAAAATATTACATGTTAACAATCTATTTATGGGGCTGCTGATTGACTGTGCTCATGTTTGGAAAGTTGTGACAACCTTTCCTCCTGACATAGGAAGTAAGTCAACTTGATCTGTATCATATGGTCATCTCAGTTTGCTGAGTTGGTTACCTCACAGTTAAAGATGGTGGGTGTCTACTTACATTGAGGACCTTGTATTATGTTTAGACTAGACTGCTGCTCTGAATCATTTTGCAAAGAGATCTGCTTTGCTTTATTGACTGAGGGAATTAAGAGAATTAACTGGGTATACCTGTTAATGTTGTGTGCTTGAGACTGGATGGTATATATGGAGTAGTTCATACAGTTAGAATTTTCTCATACTTCTGGGCATAAAACATAAAACAAGCAACATTATTATAAGTGTTTTTTCTACTAGAAATAAAATATAACAACTATTTTATGACTCTATGGAGATGTACGTGAACATGCACACAACTTGGCATAATTGTGATAGGTTGCTTTTTACAACTGCAAATAGGCCAAATTCTTAGAAAATACTAGCTGGCATAGGATCTCTGATTTCAGTGGAGCTTATGTTAGTTTGGAGCATCTGAACATCTGTTCCAGGCTTTGGTAAATGGCAACAGGGATTAAGGTAATTTCTTAGTCCTTATATACACCTGCACATATGATTAGATTCAGCAACCCTCTGGATCTGCTGCTCTTTCCCATACAGACCCAGCACCTCCAGGTTGGAAAGCCCCTTGTATTGAAGGAGCCACCATTGGTGTCACCCTGCTGTCTCTCACCAAGGAGCACGCGGATGGCCAGAAGGCTGCTGTTAAAGATCTGAACCTCACTTTCCACAGAGGTCAGATAACAGCGCTCTTGGGACCTAATGGAGCTGGCAAGACAACGGTCATGTGAGTCTGTCATTTAATGCTGTTACACTCCTTTCTGATCTGCTATGCTTTCTCACTACAGAATGTTTGTGAACTTTTTCCTATGTATTTTTTTTCTTTTCTTCTGAAATAAATATTTAATAAAGTCTCCAAAGCACATGGAAAATGAAGGCTATGTATCTACGACAAAAGCAATGTAATGAACAGAGAACTGGGTCCTCTGTGCTACTGGAACCATGATGTAATAGTTCAGGAACAGATTAAGTAGGAGCTGGGCATGTCTAGTTGTGGAGTTGGATGCATGACAGGACAGTGTTCTTTTCTGGCATCCCATGTATACTCCTACCACATGGAGAGTGTGGGGTTTTGTGCTTTGTTCCTAGAGGTTGCAAGGGACTTATTTCTTGGCAGTTGACCAGAAACAAAAATAACAAAATGAAAATGACATTTAAAAATGTCTCAATTAAGAAGTCTATATATTTCTACTTTCATGTTAACTATGATCAGCTTTAATAAAACCAGTGATGCAGGATGGGACACAATTAGGAATTGCTCCTCAACTAGAATACACACGTGAAAAAGGAAACAATGGTCTGTTATACTTGCTTGGGAAAAAAAGATGGATTTTGTTCTGGAAGTAAGGAAAGGAAGGACTGTTGAAATCTTGGCTTAAATTTAAAAAAAAAAAAAAAAAGCCCAAAACATCAGCAGTGTTTCTGTAACTATGCTCAGCTGATTTGGTGTTGCTCTAAGGATGCTAGGACATGCCTCAAAATCCAAATGTGAGCTATGTAATAGAGTCATTACACATAATCTTGCTGATTTTTTTTTTTTTTTCTTTTCTTGAATCAGATCCCTGTTGACTGGTCTGTATCCACCGAGCTCTGGTACCATTATTATTAATGGAAAGGACATACGTACTGATCTGGCTGCCATCAGGACAGAGTTGGGTGTTTGCCCCCAGTATGATGTTCTGTTCAACATACTAACTGTGCGAGAACATTTACTGCTTTATGGATCAGTGAAGGCACCTGGCTGGACAAAGGAACAATTGAATCAGCAAGTCAGTGGGTGAGTTTTCCTTTCATTTGTTGAAATCTGTCAAGTAAATGGTAGTGTCTATGGCAAGCCACTCAAGAAAGTACTCAAGCAAAATTGCAAGTAGAAGCGAATGGAAACTGCAGGCTTTCCGTAAGTTTTTATCACACTTCATGTTCTGAAATCATGCCTTGAAAATAGATTTCCTAGTTTCTAACCTTTACTTGAATGTGTTTGTAGTGAAACTGTCCAAGTTTAAAAACCTGGTACACAGAACCATCAAATAATCATGTTTTGACTGGAGCGGAGATGGTTAGCCTGGCAGTAGCTGTGGTGGTTCCTGCCTCATGCTGTCTGCCTTACTTCCCTCCCAGCTGGAGAGGCAGATAGAAAGTGAACTGCTGTGTGTTCGCCCTGAGTTTTCAGATAAGTCAACACTGACTTTATGTATTTATTGTCCTTTATTCTCTCACCTGCAGTAGAGGGAAGATTGGAAAACCAGAGAAGGTAGGTAAAGGCAGTGCTTGTTCCGATCTTTTTAAATAGACCATCATCTTTTCTTTTGTCAAATTCAGACTTTACGTGTGTTTAATAAGTGAAGGGGTTTAAACGCAAACAATCCAATAAGAAAAACAAGCCAGAGCTCGACGTGACCTCAGAGGATTTGCCACTTGACAAGTTGAGAATGTTTGCTAGTGTTTTTAGGCTGCTGCTTCTTTGATATAAGACAAGATCTTCTTGATTTTTGCATCACGCATATTAAACCACTAGTAACCATATCAGGTGAGATCTTGTTCCCTAGTAACAAACTGAATTTTCTGAACTTCAGGAGTAAAATGTATGCTCTTCTAATGGTGTGGCAGTGTAGTTTCTGTTTACCTTCTGATTCATGCTAGACTGTGTGGAGGGTTGGGCACTTCCATGCTTCAGTGGAAATAAATGCTAAGTTGATGGGACTTCTCCTTGAGTGTCCAATTAGGCATATGCAACACATTTGTGCCAAAGTTGCTTTCTTTTTTAGTAGCTGTCATAAAAGACTATTACTTTAAAAGTTTGATCTGAAAAATCTCTGGTGTAAGACACTACATTCTCTCTAGAAAAAACAGAAACAACTGTCTAGAACAACAAGGACAGACCAAACCTAGTGTTTGGTTAAAATTTATGCAAAATAATATCCTGTATTTTATTGTACTTAGACTGCTGAATTGTAATTTCAGCAGCAGGCTGTCATACTAATGGCACATAAGAATACTCAGGACTCTGCAGGCCTTGCTACTAAGATAAATTTAATTATTTTTTTTTAAGGGCAACGAATGCTTTAAAATACTTCAGAGAAATTAGAAGAGCAGCAAAACAATGAAACAAAATTTGCTTTTTCTTAAGCAAAAAAAGATGGTTTCTAAAGAGAATAATTTTTCAGGATATATGTCTCTAGAACAATTATAGAAACCTATAGGTGGCATGGTTTACAGACTGTGTATTCACTCAAATGATTCAGGAGATTAGCTCAGGGCTGTTGAGCCTTTTATGTCTTGCTTGCCAGGCTGACAGCAACCAAAAGCTTTTAGGTCAATGACTGGATGTTCAATGTGATGAAAAATAAATTGATGATCTTTCAGTGCTGCCTTTATTGAGCATGATTCCACACACTGCTCAGATGCAAGATCATCAGAGGGCAAGGGCTGAATACGCAATGTTTGTAAAGGTATCTCCCAGTCCTTAACACAGGAATATTAGGTTGGATTAGGTAGTATTATTCTACCTAGGGATTGCTAATCTGTTTACTTCACAGCAACATGTCTTCCAAAAAAAAAAAAAAAAGTAGCAGTGTTACCATATTTACTTCAAATGACTACACATTTCCTAAAAACTCAGGCATTTTTTAAAGGTTCTTTATGTAGTTGCAAAAACTGAAGCATTGTTTGAGTTATGAAACTACTATCTTTACCATGGTTGAAGAGGCTATAATCTAGAGTTTGCTGAAATCATTGGACAAACTGGTATTTATTTTATTGGACTTAATTTCAAAATTGTCTATTCTTATCCTGCACAATACTTACCCAGAATTTGTATTTCAGGCAGTGATGAGTGTTTATACTGTGTAGGTAAAGAGATAATTTTTTTTCTATTTCTTTTTGTCACTAAATTGTATAATCAGTCAGAGGTAGTGCATTTTTTTCACTTTCCATTTACAGTGACTTTTCAGTAATTCTGTTCTGAGTGAACATGATGTGACTGGAAAAACTTTTTCAAAATCATTTCTGTTTCTGTGCTCCTTTTTCAGAGCTCTGGAAGATGTGGACTTGTCCCAACATCAGTACAAACCTGTTGGAGCCCTTTCTGGAGGAATGAAAAGGAGGCTGTCAATTGCCATCTCCTTTATTGGAAACTCAAAGACAGTTGTTCTAGACGAACCCACCAGTGGAGTAGATCCATGTTCTCGCCGTAGCATTTGGGATGTTCTTCTGAAGTACAAAGCCGGTACAAAGCTTATACACAGAATTTGCTCCTTATTTTCCTTTTTGGAATTCTCTTTCTATGTATTTAAACAGGATAGTCAGAATGTTTGTTTCACTATTCAGTAACTAAAAACATTAATTTCAGAGATAACATTTAATCAAACTTGGGAAACTTTAAAACAGCTAAGTGAGATTACAAGAACTATCTGCTATCTCGCAGAAAGATGCCCAATCTAACAGAAGATTGAGCATAGTTCTGAGTCCTGTCCTGAAGTTTCTCCTCTCTTACCTTTTTCTTTTTTGTTACCTTCTCAAAATTATTTTCTGGTTTGCATTTCCCATTTTGCAAATATCTGTACATAGATGCATATATACTTCTAGTGAAAACAGACTCATCAGTCAGTCTGCTACATTAATTTTTAAGTGCCATAAGGTTAAAAACTGAGTGTGGGAAGTGAACTCTTCAGCTAGTGAGCACTCAAAGAGCTGTAATAATTCACAGTGAATGATCCATTGAAACAGACACTACTGTTATGTGATTTTAAGGAATCTCTGTGGTGTGTTGACCCTGGCTGGATGCCAGGTGCCCACCAAAGCTGCTCTATCACTCCCTTCCTCATCTGGACAGGGCAGAGAAAATATAACTAAAAGCTTGTGGGTCAAGATAAGGACAGGGAGAGATCACTCAGCAATTACCGTCATGGGCAGAACAGACTTGACTTGGGGAAATTAATTTAAATTATTACCAATCAAAGCAGAGTCGAGTAATGAGAAATAAACCCAAATCTTAAAAACACCTTCCCCCCACCCCTCCCTTCTTCCCAGGCTTAACTTCACTCCCAATTTCCTCTACCTCCCTTCCTCCCAGTGGCACAGGGGGACGGGGAATGGGGCTTGTGGTCAGTTCATCACACGTTGTCTCTGCTGCTCCTTCCTCCTCAGGGGGAGGACTCCTCACACTCTTCCCCTACTCCAGCATGGGGTTCCTCTCACGGGAGACAGTCCTCCACCAACTTCTGCAGCATGGATCCCTCCCATGGGCTGCAGTTCTTCACAAACTGCTCCAGCATGGGTCCCTTCCATGGGGTGCAGTCCTTCAGGGCCAGACTGCTCCAGCATGGGTCCTCCACAGGATCACAAGTCCTGCCAGCAAACCTTCTCCAGTGTGGGGTCACAGGTCCTGCCGGGAGCCTGCTCCAGCACGGGCTTCCTGCGAGGTCACAGCCTCCTTCAGGCATCCCCCTGCTCCGGCTTGGGGTCCTCCATGGGTGCCGGTGGATATCTGCTCCACCATTAATCTCCTCCATGGGCTGCAGGGGGACAGCCTGCCTCACCATGGTCTTCTCCATAGACTGCTGTAAGGAAATCTCTGCTCCGGCGCCTGGAGCACCTCCTCCTCCTCCTTCTGCACTGACCTTGGTGTCTGCAGAGTTGTTTCTCACATATTCTCACTCCTCTCTCCTGGCTGCTGTTGTTCCACTGCATTTTTTCTTCCCTTTCCTAATGATGTTATCCCAGAGGCACTACCACCATCACTGATGGGCTTGACCTTGGTCAGCAGCACGTCTGACTTGGAGCTGGCTGGCATTGGCTCTGTCAGACATGGGGGAAGGTTCTGGCATCTGCTCACAGAAGTCACCCCTGTACCCCCTGCTGCCAAAACCTTGCCACACAAACCCATTACAATCTCTTAAGCTCTTAAAACAGTTTGAAGTTGTAATGGCTTAATACTGCATACTATGTAAAATACAAGGCAAAGCACGTTTGGACCTGAATATAACTCAGACTGTAAATATGATTGCAGGTTTTGCTGTGTCTTGCAGTTGTGTTTTGAAGGGACCTGAAACATGTTCCCTTAAGTTTAAAGGACCCTCAGGGAAGCTAGATGTATTTCTCTAGAAACCAGGTTTTGTAGACACGTACCAATCTTTCTGATGCAGGTTGCACACTGATCTTTACAACTCACCATCTTGATGAGGCAGAGGTGCTCAGCGATCGCATTGCCATCCTGCAGCGTGGCCAGCTGAGGTGCAGTGGTTCTCCCTCTTACCTGAGAGAAACGTATGGCCAAGGACACAGTCTAACACTCATAAAAAAGGTATACTAAAAATGTGCTGTACAGAACTTAACAGTGCCTGCCAAGTAATAGCTGTGTGTAGTCTAAGGAGGCCGTATGTCCTTGCCAGGAAGTAACGTGATATAGATTATTAGAGAGCCATCAAAACATGTTTTTATTAGCTTTCTCAGTTGTTTTGGGTGGGTAGTATTATTATTTTTGTTATTGTTGTTATTATTATTTAAAAGAACACAGTGACATCTTAGAAAATAGTGAATGCCAATATTTAGCTGAAAAGGTCTTTGTCTCGCTGTTCTTTATTCCTGGGAAGTAATCTCTGTGTCCCAGGTTTGATGCAGTTTCATCAGTGGAAATTTTCCTGTATGCACTCTACTATCAAGTACCATACTTCTGGTAACATTTAATTTGTTGTGCATTATTATCCTTCTCTCTTTGTAGCCCTCTGTGTTTGAAGTCCAGGATCCTAAGCATATTGTTCGGGTCACATCTTTGGTACAGACCCACATCCCGGAAGCCTTCTTGAAAGAGAACAGTGGGACTGAGCTGACCTATGTGATTCCGGAAAGGGCAGATAAGACCTCTTTTAAAGGTCTTTTTCAGGCTTTAGATCAAAGCCTTCATCATCTACATGTGACTGGCTATGGCATTTCTGATACCACTTTGGAAGAGGTAATTTTAGTTTTTCTGTGTAATGGCATTTTCTTGGTTAAGAGAATCCTGTATTAGCTTCCAGCTACTCCTGATTGTATCTTTCATGTGGCACTACAATTTCTTGTGAGAAACATGTTTTCTAAAAAAACTCAACCAAAAACCAAACAACAAACTCAGGCAAAATGTATACTTTATAGTTTTGCTGTACTATTAATTTCACCACTCACTCTACTATGACTTGTGTCTTATTTCAAGAATTCGATGTGAAGACTGAGGAGCTGTGTAACTCTTAAATGTTTGCTTCTCAATTTACTTAAGGAAAATTTAATGTATCATTGGTTTAGCGAGAATCACTGTTGTTGTCCTGAATGTCTAGCATTGGAATGAACTTTGAACTTGCAAGGCTGGAGGTTCAGTTCAGGTAGCTCTTGGGAAGGAAAAAAAATTTCTGAAAATACTCTCTGACTTACAAAGTTCTAAAGCTTAGGACTTAGCCAAACTGTGTAGTGAAATATCAAAAAAACTACTTGTGTGTATAACTAGAGAGAGAGATATATACATTTACATATATGTATACGGGAAGATATATGCACACTAATATATATACATGTATGTGTGTATATATACATATACACCAAATGAATCAGAGAAAGACACTCTGTTATGCTTCTTTATCATTTCTGAATTTAGCTCTGTGTAAATAGCCATATCAGTGAGAAATTATTTTCCTTGGACTGTTTTTATCTAGACTATAACTTCTAAATATCAAGATTCCATAAACCACTACTGTTCAAGTTCTGTATTATAGATCCTTTTGAAAATATATTTTTTCCACTTCTTCAAGTAATGATAGGAGACTGATGTCAGCATTTTTTTATGCACAAAACCATATCTGTTTTTATCTGATGGCATAATTCATTCAGTATCACTTTGTGAAACTGATTTCTCCAGTGATTACCTGTAGTCTTAAAGACAGACGAGATTAGACTGTTTTCTAACAGGGAATGTAATATATGTTAGAAAAAAACCCACAAAAATAATGAAATGAAGATTCCTGCAGAGTGATTTTTTTTATATATATAGCAATAAATACTTTGGATAGAAAAAGGGTGTATCCCTTCTCCCTCTGTTCCCTGGAAAGGTATGAAATGATATGATATAATACTGTGGTCAGCTGGAACACAAGATCCCCCAGGGAAGATGCTCATCTTTCCTGAGTTCGTGAAGATGATACACTTTAAGGACTGTCAGACATCACTTAATGCATTGCATTTTTGCTGCGTGAGCTATGCATATGGGAATTAATGGGGTCAGATATTTGAAACTGCATCAGCAATTCTGGGTTTGTTTTGCAAGTTTAGAATTGTTCATCTTATATAATCTGTGGAAAAATATAAATAGAACCCCAATAAAGCAAGTAAACCTAAAATGACAATTATTCATGAAATTTATTGAACCAATGCACCACCACGTGGACCTGCTGTATCCTGAAGTGGACATCTTCAGGACTATATTGATTTGCTGCCTAGGTTTTTAGGACCCGGCACAAGCATAAAGGTTCTGGTTCTGTACATTTGCTTTTAAACTGCAGTCCAAAGAATGATACACCAGCAAGTAAATTATTTCCGTTGAGGTTAAGCTCTACACAACTGAGTTATTTATAAAGAAAAATAAGGAAAAAAAAAGCGCACATCTTTTCATTGTTTCTCTCATAAATGACTGCTGTACGTAAAGCTAGCATGGCAAACATTTGCTATGGCAACGTGGGGGGGAGAAATAAATCATAAAAGTTTAATACATTTTACATAATGCTATAAAGTAAATTACATTCCTGCTATACAATTCTATAAGGCAAGTCAAAAGCTTATTGAAAAATTATTTTCTTTCAAATTATATAGGGTGATTAACATGCTATCAAAACGAATACTGTTCACTGCCAAACATTATAGATTCTGAGGTATCTATTGCGAACCTTTTTTGATTATGTCCCTGTGAGATATCATAGGACTTTCCAGAACTGACATCTATACAGTAAATGTGAAGTTGTCATGAAACATGAGGAAGCTTCCTCAGTGTGCTGCATCTGTTACTCAGTTGAGAGCTTGCTTTTGGTTGTTTTCTGCCGGAAAGGTTAAAAAAACCCTTAAAAGGTGGTATTAGATATTGATGTATCATTCTTCAGCTTGAAGAATTAATGCATTAATTTGGGCTGATTTCTGTCATCTCTGCATCTCATCGTTAGTTGTTGTTACAACCTCAATTCTCCATTTTCTTATCAAAAGCCTCTTTGCATTGGCAACCAAATGGATAGCACATAATAGCTCTATTTAGTCTATTCAAACAATTCAATCTGGAAACAAAGAACTCTGACTTTAAATGAAGAAACGTGTTATAATTTTTATTTTATCCTTTCTTTTTGTTCTTTCATACATTACACCATTAGTCTTTTTCAGTCTGAGGGACACTCGCTCTCTCTAAAACTCTTACTCTTCAAGGGAAACCAGGCTTCCATTCATACTTCAAAGGAATCTTGAAGTTCTAACAAAATCAGTTCCTGACACTTTCAAATCTCACTAATACTATAGTTGTTCACGTTATGTTTTAAATATATTTTCTGACCATTGGCATCACAGACACATGGTGGGATGGCTCCTATGACTGAAGTGTTGGAATGGAAGGGTACAGGCTCTTTAGGAAGGACAGGCAGGGGAGTTGAGGGGGTGTCACCCTCTATGTCAATGACCAGCTGGAGTGCATAGAACTCTGCTGGGGATGGATGAGAAGCTGACCAAGAGCTTATGGGTCAGGATTAAAAGGAGGGCATGGACAGCGCTGGTGGATAAGGAAAGTGCAACTGATGTCATCTGCTTGGACTTGTGCAAAGCATTTGGCACTGTCTTGCACAACATCTTTATCTCTAAACTGGAGAGACATGGATTTGATGAATGGACTACTCAGTGGTTAAGGAATTGGTTGGATGGTTGCACTCAAAGAATTGCAGTAAATGGCTTGATGTCCAAGTGGAGACCAGTGACGAATGGTGTTCCTCAGGGGTTGGTATTGGGACCGGCACTGTTTAACAATTTTGCTGGTGACACGGACAGGGGGATTAAGTGCAAGCTCAGCAAGTTTGCCAATGGCACCAAGCTGTATGGTGCAGTCAACATACCGGAGGGAAGGGATGCCATCCAGAGGGACCTTGACAGGGGTGAGAGGTGGGCCCATGTGAACCACATGAAGTTCAAGAAGGCCAAGTGCAAAGTCCTTCACATGAGTTGGCGCAATCCCATGCACAACTACAGGCTGCGTGGAGAATGGATTGAGAGCAGCCCTGAGGAGAAGGACTTGGGGGTGTTGACTGCTGAAAAGCTCAACGTGAGCCAACAATGCACTCTTGCAGCCCAGAAAGTCAACCATGTCCTGGGCTGCATCAAAAGAAGCATGACCAGCAGTTTCGAGGGAGGTGATTCTGCCCCTCTACTCCACTCTTGTGAGAATCCACCTGGAGTACTGTGTCCAGCTCTGGGGCCTCCAGTCCAGAGGAGGGCCATGAAGATGATTAGGGGGCTGGAGCACCTCTCATTATGTACACAGGCTGAGAGAGTTGGGATTGTTTAGCCTAGAGAAGAGAAGGCTCTGGGGAAACCTTCTAGCAGCCTTCCAGTACCTAAAAGGGGCCTACAAGAAAGCTGGAGGGGGACTTTTTACAATGAAGGGCATGTAGTGATTGGATAAGGAGTAATGGCCTTAATCTGGAGGACAGTAGATTTAGATTAGATATTGCGAAGAAATTCTTTTCTGTGAGGGTGGTGAGACACTGGAAGAGTTTACTCAGGGAAGTTGTGGATAACCCCTTCCTGGAAGTGTTCAAGGCCAGGTTGGATGGGGCTTTGGGCATCCTGGTCTAGTGGAGGATGTCCCTGCCCATGGCAGGGGGGTTGGAACTAGATGGTCTTTAAGATCCCTTCCAACCCAAACCATTCTGTGATTCTACGATTTGTATTTGTGTACTCTATAATTCTTGAAATCCAGAGTGTTAGCAGAACCAAAAGGAGGCTAAAAGGGTGATTAATTAAATTAAGTGTATACCGAGAGCTCTCTGGAGGATGATGTTTCACTTTCTGGCAACTCTAAAGGTTTCAAAGCTTAGTGCTTTCTCTCTTTGCTTTGATGAGAGAACAAAACCCTTGATACATCTTTGCAAAATAATGTGTCAAAATACCTGTTAATAGAGTACTAGTTTAAATTCTCTTCCTTGAAATGACCAGAGATTTTGCCTCAAAACTTTCCAGGGAAAGCTATATATGTCCTTGAAATATTTTAACCTTAAAACAATGTGGTTTCTAATGAGATTCAGTTTTGATGAGAGTGCTCTGACAACATCTAGTAATGGCACAATCATATTGATCTATTTCACTGTACTATTGCTATCTGTCCAGAACTTTTTCCTAGAAGGAAAAAGCACTTCCTTTACCTACTGACAATCTGGTGGTCTGAAAGAAGCAGCCAGGGCAGTGGCTGCTGCTTGCAAATAGGGCAGTCCTCCTCACCATCCAGCACAACTACCTGCTCTCTCCATCCCCAAGAGTGGCCAAGGTGGTCCTTCAATGCCTGGAGTGGAGCAAGCTTGCAGGGGCAAGTGCTGGAAGTGAGCCATGCTACTCCTTACCTATTTTAAGCACTTTCCTTGAAAACGTACAAAGTTTCATTCTGTGGCTTTGAGTTGTGCCAAGTGTCTGTCTCCCCCTGTGTGTGTATTTAAGTTTGACAGTCAGAAGTGTTCCCGTTTAGTGGATAAACATTGACCTGCTTGCAAAAGTTCCTCAATCAACAGTCATCCACAGCGAATGGCTCTAAGACTGCTTGTGCATCGTTCTGCTTAGGGAAACACGCCTGTAGCTACAGGCTATACTGAGCATGGACTGACTGGAAGAAAGTGTAGTAGGGCCTAGAAATGTTGCTAAAATATCAGTGGGTTTAGATGATAAAGGATTGTCTATAGACGTTGGTTTGTTTGGTTTTTTTTTTTTCCCTTTTTGCTTTCTCTGTCTTTCAGCCACTTTGGTTTTCTGCACTTTTTCCTTTCAGGTGAAGATGTGTTTTAGGAATGATAACTAAGGTGTGACAGGGTACCCATGCACTGCAGTGAAGTGTCAAGGATACTGTGCCGCTTGTATCAGTGAATGAGGCTTGTTTTTATGATGCTGTCCCAAAGCAGGAATCAGGAAGAAATAAGGGACTAGCTGCCTAGTACAGTTTAGAGGGTGTGCAGGAAATGCCTATTTCCGCAGGCTTCCCTACAGACAGCCATCTGGACAAGTCTTTGGTCAGGTATAGACTTGCTAGCCAAAGTATAAACTCAGCAGAAATTGCTGAGGCATGTAGGGAAAGGGCTGCTCTGCTGAGATCTAGAAGACACCTTCTCATTGTGAGTTTATCCAGTCTTTTAGGTATGACAAGAACACATTGTCTCTCTGTCATGATGTCTAATTCTGACTTTTCCAGATCTGTGTGTTTTGGAGGGTACTTACTCTGCTAATAACATGGTTAGGCTAATACTACTTCTGTCCACAATATCCTGTGCAACATTAGATAAATTGTTATTTCTTCTGTACAATATGGACCTTAACGATTCCCATTCTTAATGGATGTTTGAAAGCTTCCTGGATGCTAAGCAGAGGACTGGGCAATGCAGGTGGCCTTCTGCCTTTATAGCTGTATTTAGAATAGCTGTGTCAGTGAAACTACAGTAAGCACAGAATGTATTAGAGAAGTGTTTGGTGGTTTTGTTTCTTTTTTAAGGCATAGTTAGATTCTCTCTTTAAGTAACATAATGTGATTAAAGAAGGAAATGTTTGTCTGCAACCCCAGCAGGAATTTTGACACATAACTGAGTATATGCAGGCAACATTTTGTAGTGTAGCCTTCGTCCTAGCCAGAGAGGAGCAGTTCCTTTGAGGTTTTAGTCAGTTCAGTTTAGTTTGGTTTGCTTGACAGAACTGGCGTGCAGAGGAGCCATCAGCAAGCAGAGCCAAGGCAACAAATTAGAATGTGGCTTTGGGCAGTCAGGATCTCCCTCCAGGGTCTAATATAGAAATGTCAGGAGGTGTTCTTCTGGCCTTGCAGTTGTTAATGCCCAAAAGTGTTCCCTGAAAGTTGGTAGGTAACAAATGCAACCAATAACCACTGTTAAATGGCAATTACATTGATTAAGCAAGATATGGTTTATGTAACAGTCAGACTGTAGCAAGTCAAGAAATATCTCCACAACTATAAAGTACTTCAGATTGACTGGTTTTTGTTGTCTATCATATGAGCTCCTTGGAAACAAGGGATTTTTTGTTATAACTGATATCAGGTTCTTTTGTGGTTTCTTAATGATTTCTGAAAGTTGCACTGTGGTTATCATCTAAGTCTTGCAGCTCAATCCAAACAGAGAAGAGAAAGCAAGGCTTTCATCAAGAGAAAGCAAAACTTGGTTGTACTTTTGCTGTTCAATTAGAGATTCTCATGATAGCTGTATTTTGTTATTTTTTTCTTTTCTTTATTTGTTTCTGAAGTTCCTAGATCACTGTTTAAATTGCAGTTCAAGTTAAGATAAGAAAACATTAATTTTATTTTTCATTTGAGCTTACAAGAAGTGGAGTGAGTGTTAGTAACTGACTCATTATGAAAGCTGTTCCAAGCTTCTGCAAGGCTGAGGGACTGATAAATGAAACACATCTCTGTGAAATTCAAAAAGGACTTTATGTGGAAAGAACTGTGAAACAGGATTAAGCAAGAAGTAGTAGGTCGAACACAAATCTATTTACAAAGTGTGTATGCCATTTAAATAGATCTCATGATTATAAAGTTGGTGAATTCTGCTGGGTTTTTAAAATGTTATGTTAAATGCCCTTCTGATGTGTGTGTCCCTGCTCAGGAAGATTCAACCCTTACAATTTTACTCAGTATGCAGTAGATTTTTAGATTGTTACTTTTATTGAAAAATCATTTCAGTTTTTCCCATGGTGGTTTTAGGTAACAGAATCCTATCATTAGCTCTCAATTTGGGGTTTGCATGATAATGATTTTGCTACAAAACATGCTTTGTTGCCCAGTCCTCTCCATAGTACTAGTTAGATAGAACTTTGATAATGTTGACTGCACCTGATGATTGTATTGTCCTTTAAATGTCTTTCAATGCACACGGTTGCATAAATCCATAGACGCTTCCCAGAGCTCTGTGGATTCTCAGTTCTGTAGGATTTTGTATGTTAGATTTAGTTGTATTGGTACAACTAGAACTCTTTGGTAGCAGTTTCAGTTGTGCCTAGAGATTTCTAGCTGGAATATCAGAAGAGATACTGCTGTAAAAACTGCAGTAACTGAGTTCCAACACAGCTTAGGGCTGTAAAATGTCAATCAAGGGCAGCGAGTCTATTGAAAAATCTTTGCAGATAGTGGTGCACATAGGCCAGCAATGTTTTGCAGAGGTGCTTTTGCATCTATTGGCATTTATTCCTTTCCCTTTATCCCCAGGATTCCTCCACTGATTTTATAGTCATATTCCAGCAGGGTGGCTACAGCAGACACTACTACTATCTGACAATGTGGATGGTTTGGGAGATACATATAAAAAAGTAGTTTTTAGAAAATGGATTCTAAATTTTTTTTTCCTATTTCATGAAAGGTATTTCTGAAGCTACTGCAGGACTCAGAGAAGATGCCCTACATTCCACAGGCAGCACACCTGGACCATACAAAAGGTGCTGAATCAGCCTGTAAGTAGAAAATTAGGTACCTTCTGGAGCAGCCAGATTTATAAATACTGTGATTCATCTCTGTAACACTTCGCAGTCATCTTGCCACCCTTCTACTATGTGTACACATGCACACAAGCATTCTCTCACTGCATCAGCATTAGCATACTGCTTCCTACCAGTGCCTGGCAACTAACTAACCTCTTTGACTCATACTGACAATGGATAAAAATATTGTTGAGGTATACCACAGATATAAAGTCTGTAAGCTATTAGAAAGGTGTATTCATCTCCACCCCTGTGCAAATAAAAATAAATAAAAGTTGTTGCCCCCCCCCCAGTAGAAGATCATTTGTCCTCTCAAGTGGCATGTTATTTCAGGTTCCCTTACAGGTTTGTTTTAAAAGAAGTTCATTGGTGCTTTCTATTTTCCTGCCCTGCAAGCCCAGGAGGAGGTCCTCATTAATATTTCTGAAATATTAGGAAGCTTGTTCTCCTTAAAAACTCTCCTTAAAAGTCACTAATGTGATACCTTGCAAAATGCAAGACTCGAGTTCTCTAATGACGGTGCTCATCAAGCTCATTAATATTTTCTCATTGTTCCTGGGATTCTCATGCTTCTGTGCTTATCATGTTTCTTTCTATTTGAGGATTTATATCTAGATTATAGTCTTCTTTGGTTAGATGTCAAACATTTTGTTCTATATGCAGTCCGTTTTGCACAGAGATGTCCTGTTGTGTGACTGAGGGCCTTCATTTTTACAGTAATGGAAATAATAATTTTGAACCAAGCTTGTGTTATTTGTTAAGATAAATTCAATTGGATCTGCCAGTAATGAGTAATTAGTGCCAAGAACTGTAGTCTGAGAGAAGACCTTTTCTCACAAAGTGCAATCTTGACTGGATGACTTTATCCAGAGGATCTTTTTGCTGGACTATTTCCATCCCTGTTGAATCACTGAAGATGTAACTATATAGCAAAAAGCCCTCACTAAGAAAATAAAATATCCACTCCTGTGAGTGGTGAGAACAAGACTTCAATTCACAATACACCTTTGAATATCCCTTTATTTTATAACAGTAAGTTGTGTATATCTTCAAGATTCAGCTAAGATATCCAAACCAATTTCCAGTCAAAACAGTCTGTCTTCTCCACATTGCATTTTCATTAAAGAGTAAGATTTACAGTTCCTAAAGTAATGAAAACAGAGTATACTGTACCTAACAACTTGATATCTTTTACCATCTGCATTTCAAAACACATAACTGAGTATTTGTTCAAGTTATTACACTAATAAAGAATCTAGTAATCATAGACACTGTATTTTTCAGTCTGATAAATTATAGCAGGAAAATGTGATGATAATACCATTTCTTTGGGGATGAGAGTACTGGAAAATTATCATTCATTGTAGATGACTGTCATTCGTCATTAAGGACAGTTGTGAAGTGTAGGCATAAGGGATCTGGGAAATGGTCATGAAAGGTATCCATCATTGTCAAAGCTAACCAGAATACTCCATGGGCAATAGCTTGACCTGTATAATTTTGTCTTTGAAAGCAAATTCAAAGGCAGTCAAACTTTCTGTTGTCAAAATAGTCAAATGAATTTTCAAAACCCCCTAGAGCAAACAGCTGGGTTATTGAGAAGATCATAGGATGTTGCTATTTGATTTCTAAAAGAATTTGGACTAGAGAGCTGCTTTCACAAAGCATGCATCTGAGCACAAGCAGGGATGTTGGCTATCCTTTACTGGTATTGAGCCCTTGAGGCATCGGGATTGTGTAGAAACCAAAATGTTGTCTCTTGTCTCCCAGACCAGGAGGTGTAGTGGAGCAGTGTGCATGTCCATTCTTAAGTGAAACTGCAAAAAAAGTCTTACAGTGTACTCATTGTACTGGGTCTGACCAGAATGGAGTTAATTTTCTTCATAGCAGCCGTTATGGTGTTGTGTTTTTGATTTGCAACTAAAACAGTGTTGATAACACACCAGTGTTTTGGCTATTGCTAAGCAGTACTTGCAGTGTCAAGGCTTTCTCTTTTTCCCATTCTGCCCTCCTCGCTGTGGTGAGTAGACTGAAGGCGAGCAAGAAGCTGGGAGGGGACATGACCTGGACAGCTGACCCAAACTGACCAGAGAATTATTCAATGCCATATAGTGTCATGCTTAGCAATAAAAACTGAGAGGAGGGATTTTTTGGTGAGGTATCCATTGCTACCAGACTGGCTGAATGTCAGTCTACTTGTGGGAGATGGTGAGTGATTGTCTTTGCATTGCTTGGGGTTTTTTGGTGGTTTTTTTTTTTCCTCCTTCACTTCTTAAACTGTCTTTATCTTGACTCACAGGTTTTCTCACTTTCTCTGTTCCTATTCTCTCCCCCATCCTGCAGGAGGAGGGGGAGTGTGAGCAAGCAGCTGTGTGGTGCTTAGTTGCTGGCCAGGGTCAGCACACCACAATAACATAAAATAAACTCAACTCAGAATTATCTGACCCTTTCTAAATGCAAATACTAGAGGTAAGTAGCAGCCTGTTAATTGAATTAATTGTAACAATTTTAGTATTGGTAAGTTTAAATATACAAAGCAGATTGTGTAATTTCTAGTGGTTGAAGTTTCCTTTGTGGATAGTTTACTCGTAATTTTTAGTTTTTTTCCAATGAAAGAAACTTGGAATAAAACTCACCTTCTGGTGAGAACAGTTAACATTTTCTTTTTAAGGCAGGGAATGCCTATGTGTGCAGGCATAATATATGCATATATTATAATACAGACGTGCATAATTAATTTCTACACAGCTGGGGCACACGATTGATGGTTATTGTTTTATAGATGCATACAGAGCATGCAGAAGAAAGGTTAGACTGAGCTTGCACTGACTGCATGACAAGAGCATTGGAGCCAAATAGCCTTGAGAAAATGGAGAAACCAACTCTATGAAGTCCAATAAAATTATCATAAACTACAGCAGGCAGTATATGTACAAAATAATCAGGAGAGCTAAGAGCAAGTCTAAGGGGTCACTAGCTAACCACGGATAAATAACAAAATATTCTGAGAATATGCAAAAGCAGGCAATAGGCTAGAGAGTGGACTCATTGGATCGTTAAGGGACCAATACTGCAAAATTAAAATATTCATACATCTTTCTGAAGAGCCAAACAAATTAATTTCGTACCATTCTATGTCTTAGCAATGTTTGGGAGATATCAGTTTTGGATCTAATCTCTTCTGGCAGTAAAATCTGGTTGGAACCTAAGATATAGTAAAACTAAACTGTATAAAATTCAAAATGGATAAAATTATATTTTTCACACAGTGATACATAACATTTGAAATTCATTGCCATAAAACATTATGGAGACTAAAATTCTGCTAATATGTTTAAAAAGTCAAAGAGTGGTTACTTGTGTATATATAGTATGAATAGCTATAGAAACAAAAGTGCTATTCAAACTTAAATGTCTTTGAAAGTCTTGGATAAGTGAGCCACTGAAAGTGTTGGAGTGGAAGCAAGTTGATGTAAAATTAATTTTTATGGTTGCTTAAGCCTTTCTCTGAGGCAGCTGGTAGCCATTTTGATGGATATTGGTCAAAATGTTACATCGCTCCTATTAGGCTTCAAGAGATCAACAATATAAAGTATTTATAAAGCACATCTGAAAGCTAATTTAATTAACAAATTGTAGCTGACAAAAAGCAAGTAATCAATAACAAAACATCAAACTGAAGAGCTTTCAGTGAATTTTCACTGGTTTTCAACTCTGCCTTTTGATTATTTTCATCAGTGACATTGAAGTAAATACAACCTTGCTTATTAAAAAAAAAAGCAAAAAACCAAACCTCTATGGAGCGGTTCATCTCGAGTGTGCTCACCAGGCATATGGAGGACAATCAGGGGATTAGGCCCAGCCAGCATGGGTTCATGAAAGCCAGGTCTTGCCTAACCAACCTGATTTCCTTCTATGACCAGGTGACCCGCCTGGTAG
This sequence comes from Aramus guarauna, assembly GCA_013400195.1. Lineage (NCBI taxonomy): Eukaryota > Metazoa > Chordata > Aves > Gruiformes > Aramidae > Aramus > Aramus guarauna. The sequence continues at coordinate 128,231 of VXBL01007708.1, forward strand.
ATGAGGGAAAGGCTGTGGATGTTGTCTACCTGGACTTCAGCAAAGCCTTCGATACAGTCTCCCACAGCATTCTCCTGGAGAAGCTGGTGGTTCATGGCCTTGATGGGTGTACTCTTCGCTGGGTTAAAAACTGGCTGGATAGCCGAGCCCAGAGAGTGGTGGTGAATGGAGCTAAATCCAGTTGGTGGCCGGCCACAAGCGGTGTCCCCCAGGGCTCAGTGCTAGGGCTGGTCTTGTTTAATATCTTTGTCAATGACCTGGACGAGGGGCTTGAGTGTGCCCTCAGTAAATTTGCAGACGACACCAAACTGGGTGGGAGTGTTGATCTGCTCGAGGGGAGGAGGGCTCTGCAGAGGGACCTAGACAGGCTGGATCGATGGGCCGAGGCCAACTGTATGAGGTTCAACAAGGCCAAGTGCCGGGTCCTGCACTTTGGTCACAACAACCCCATGCAACGCTACAGGCTTGGGGAAGAGTGGCTGGAAAGCTCCATGGCAGAGAAAGACCTGGGGGTACTGGTTGACAGCCGGCTGAATATGAGCCAGCAGTGTGCCCAGGTGGCCAAGAAGGCCAATGGCATCCTGGCTTGTATCAGGAATAGTGTGGCCAGCAGGAGTAGGGAAGTGATTGTGCCCCTGTACTCGGCGCTGGTGAGGCCGCACCTCGAATACTGTGTTCAGTTTTGGGCCCCTCACTACAGGAAGGATGTTGCGCTGCTGGAACATGTCCAGAGGAGAGCAACAAAGCTGGTGAGGGGTCTGGAGCACAAGTCTTACGAGGAGCGTCTGAGGGACCTGGGGTTGTTTAGTCTGGAGAAGAGGAGGCTGAGGGGAGACCTTATCGCCCTCTACAACTACCTGAAAGGAGGTTGTAGTGAGGTGGGGGTCAGCCTCTTCTCCCTGGTAACAAGCGATAGGACCAGGGGGAATGGTCTAAAGTTGCGCCAGGGCAGGTTTAGGTTAGACATTAGGAAAAAGTTCTTCACAAAAAGGGTTGTCAGGCTCTGGAATGGGCTGCCCAGGGAGGTGGTTGAGTCCCCGTCCCTGGAGGTATTTAAAAGAAGGATAGATGAGGTACTTAAGGACATGGTTTAGTGGTGGGATGGCAAGGTTAAGGTTAGCGGTTGGACTTGATGATCTTAAAGGTCTTTTCCAACCTAGATGATTCTATGATTCTAACAGTTGCAAGGGATTGGTAGAATGGTAACGAGTCAGACCAATCCTAAATAGTGAGTTAGATCACTTGAAAAGCTGAATCTATTCTAAATAAAGTGTGTTTTGATTAAGCCAAATGCTGGGCAAATCTATGTAATGGGGAGTAATATTCTGGAAAACACTGACTTTGAAGGTTATCTACTAATCCTGTTGTGGCTAAGGTGATTTATGTTTCAATCTAATGTACAAAAGGACATGAAGACGTAATTTTGATTATCAGTACAAAATTGATGAGATTGATGCTACAATACTATGTACAACTTTTGTGTCCATGTTGTTAAGTTGAATGTCTCTAAGGAAAAGTGGATAATCTGGAAAGGGAAGAGAGAAGAGTTAATATCAGAGGTTGGAGGTGAGGTCCTTATAAAGGCACCGTCAGGGCTCAGTTAATATAGTTTATCAAAAAGAAGATAGTGGGTTTGCTTAAAAAGCCTGATTTTTTTTATACATGGAGAATACTGTCTATTAAGGAAAGTATAGTTCTAACTTTCATAGGGGCAGAAGTGATAAATACAATAAAGGAAGAAATAAGAGAAAGAAATACTGGAAGCTAAAGGCAGGCACTTCCAGAGGTTAATCAAGTTGGAGTTACTCTACCCAGGAAAGTGTTTTCTCTTGTGGTGCATTTCACATAAGCATGGGGCCTTTGCAGAAAATATGCTACAAAAAGGTGTTTATGGTGGGTTGATCTCAAAAATAAGATCATCTAACTTGTTTAAGGTTCACATAAATTTGTTTTCTCAGTAAGTGCATAACTAACTCCTTCTATCCTTCTGAAAGTAAACAGTCAGGATCTTCCACTTACCTCAAAAAGTGTTTCACTCTTTTCACCCACTACTTTCTTCAATCATCCAAATATTTTCCCTAACAGTTACTATCCTTATGGTTGCTGCCCGGTCCTTTTCCACTTTTCATCCATAGCATGAACATTGTGGACTCTTTGTTAGACAGGCTTAGACATCACAGGGCTATTAGAAAAAACATGGAAAGACAGCTATTTTCTAGTAAAGGGAGGTACTCTTACAATACCAAGAAGCTGATCCACTTCCTTTTCTCCACCTACTTGTCCTCATGTTCATCTGCTAACTGCTGGCAAATAAGAAAAGTGAACCCTGCTTGCCTTCTTCACAGAGACCTTTTGTTCCCTTTTGTTCTAGAGGAAAACATGATCAGTAAAGCACCTGCCAAAAAGGGGGCTCACTTGAAAAAGGACTATAATTTTCTGTAAGTGAAGAGCTCCAGAGAAATAAACAACAATCCCTTCTGAAATTTTTGTTTTGAAAATCATATTAATTGTTCATGAATGTGTTCTGTTGATTGAATTGAGTTGGTTCCATAAAAGGTCACCTGTGTGATTTAGTAGCTGCTTTCCTCTACTGTGTAATTTGGTATTTTTGCTTGTTCTTAAAATGTACAAATCTCATTTAGACTGAAAGCTATGCTTGAAGAAATGTGTTGTACTATAGATATAGATCCAGACTTCAGATTGTGTTCTGAAGTTTACTGAGTATTTCCAGTACCTTTTTCTAACTATTTGAAAATGGATCAGGAGAGTTGTTTCATCACTCTGTCTTATGGAAGTGATGATGCCTTTTCTATCCTGCCTAGAAGAAACAGAATCGTAAGAGACTTTTTTTTTTTTTGAAGTTGTGGGTCACCGGAACTGATATGCATGTAACTTTTGATGGCAATGACTATATATTGAATTTCTATATATCTGAAATGCCTTCTAAACATAAAATTGTATTTGATATTAACATCTCTCAGGTCTTGCTGCCTGATGTGGATGTATGTGAATATTTTGAACCTGCTCTTTCCAACAGCCTGTTGCCTTGACTTCATCATAATCTAGATTGTTTGTCATGTTAGTTATTAGTAGTGCTTTTTTCAGAAATGAAATAGCTTGGAAGCTCATCCAGTATGGTCAAATATTTCTTTGATAGTTGTGGGTGCACTAGGAATGCTTTATTTATCCAAAGGTAACTGTTATAATGTGAACTTCCTTCACATCTTGCAAACCAAGTAATCAGATCGTCTCAGTTGTGTAGCTCTTATGTCTTGCCTATAAGCGCTTCTTTGATTTCTTCTTGACAGTATATTTCTTACAGGCTCTGTTTTCCCTCAGACTTGCTAGTACTCCCTTCTGTCTCTCTTTCTCCAATCTTTCCTTTGCACTACAGGATTTCCTGTTGTTTTCTTTTAGTTCCTCTATTTTGTTGAGGCTATTACAACAGCTGCAGACAGGGAAAAGGGATTGACAGCCTTTATGATCTTGCATGGTATTTTGAAAATCCTGTCTTTTAATGAAATATTCAGGAGTCTTGTTCTCCACTCTGTAGGACTGCTTGTCTTCCATTTCATGTTGTAATGATTTCTAAGTACTTTTTACAAAAAAAAAAAAAAAAAAAAGTAAAAGAAGTAGAACTCTTCCCCAGAGGATAAATGAGATCTGGCAGACAGTATTCCTGTGTTCATTTATTGTTTTTGAGAATGACCTGATTTCAATTTTTGATAGTATTGCACTTTTTTCACATTTGCAATGTCTTCAAAAATCTGTATTCAGTATATGGTGTATGTGATCATCTGTTACCTGAAAAGCAACTGAAAATTAAACAGCAGTGGGTTGCCTGATGTACAGCAATGATGGGTTGCCTGATGTAACACTAATGTGGCTTTTGCTGCACCTGTAGTAACATTTTTCTCTCTAACTTAAATAGTGAAATCCTTTTTGGCTTATGTTCTTTCTGTTGCTCAGTAGTAGTTTTCCAAAGATAACATTTACTTCTCATGTTCAAGATGAACTGATTATTCCTCTCTCTCATAATATGTGTCTATGTGTTGGAGAAAATTTTGATTCTAAGATAATTAATATAAAGTCACATGTATGGTGTCTTTAGCTTTTATATACAAAGTAAATTCTCATGGTTCCTTGCTTGCTTTAGCTTGCAGGTGGCACAAAAAATTTATAGATTTTTTTTTTCCAAGTATGCCTCTGTGTATATATATTTATATATTTTTATGGATAAACATAGTGCATGTACACACATGCACATAAATATTTTAAAACATTGCTTTGTTAATGCTGTTGCACCAGCAAATACAGGTACTTCGGTTATGTAAGTAATTTAATGTAAATGGTCTATTTTTTGAAGAAATACTTATCAAGACTAAGTATACTTATTTTTCATTCTCAGACGGAACATTGCTTAGGGAAGAGACTTCACAAAGTCTTTTTTAACATCCTGCTTCATCTAATGAGTAAATGCCATACATATGTAGAAGGCGTGGTACACATCTTAGTTGTACTAGCAAGACTGTATTTGAGGTTGATACTTCCACACGAAACTACATTTTCCTGTGTAGAGTATCTTCTCAAAAGTATCTTACTTGGTGAAATCATTGTCTCTGCTCTGTCACTAAAAGATTTATTTTGTCTTACAAAAGCCCACAAAGACATTATCAAATAGTCACACATCTGTTTTCTTGATACTAGCAACATTCTGCAGGACTGCAAGGTTTTAATTTCTCAAAGTTAACATAAAACCGTTTTAGGGACAACATCCAAAGTAGATTCAATATGAAAAGCAGTATACTGAGCAACCAGCATTTAAGGCTGCAGTTCTTTTTGCTAACTATTCATGCAATAAACTTACGTAGTTCACAAGGTGACACCTTGATAAGATGTCTATATTACACTGTTGCCAGAATTCCTCATTAGAAATATATAAGTGGGACTTTATGATATGTAGACCTGGTGTTGGACTTTTGTATAGGTGGAAATTTTTATCTATATTTTTTCTCTTTCTATCTGTCTCTTGATCTGTTTTGCAGTTTATCTAGGTTACCATATTCACTGGAAGCATTAGAAAAAACGGAACAGTTGGTTCTGTTAATAAAGATCCTTGTAGCTGTTTAATACCACTATTTATGAGATACCAGGATGCCGGAGGAAAGAGATTATTCATCAAACGCATCTTTCAATTGTTTGCTATAGCTGTGGGTCTGAATAAAACATGCCTCCTGCAAAACTCGGTCATCTTTCAGTCTTGAATTGTTTCCCTGCACGAACTCTGATATGATTTTATTGTTAATAGAATAACTCCAGTAGAGGCAGTGTCTAAAAATATTCTTGATTATGAAAGCTGCAATATTTTAGACCAAGTGCTTTGTTTATATTAAGCTAACACCTGTACAAATTGTAAAAGTTAAAGTGGCTAAGAATGTCCTCTATCTGGGTGAAATCTTGGTCCTCCTGAAGAGGTTTTCTCCATTTGTTGTCAGAGTTTTCTCTGAGCAGTTCCAGGAGGCTTGTTCCAGAGTGCTTTATACTGTGCCTGCAAAGGTCCCTCACTGCAAACTGAGCAGCTGCATAAAAAAAAAAAGTCATCTGCAGTACAAAATTGGACAGCTACAATTCAAAAGTCCCCTTTCTGGGAAGCAAGTTACCAGTGGGAAGCTCTTGAGAACACCTGATTTGAATATATAGTTCCTTTGACCCTTGCTACATTTAATCTCTGTAGTTTGAAAATGCTAAGATAGTCAGCATTAAGTCTCACACTTAATGTTAAGTGCTGTGGTAGAGAGACTATTCAGATTGTATTGCTCTTTCACCAAATCTTCACCAAACACAGCAAAAGTACTGTGGCTGTAGCCCTGTTGCCTACATTGGATTGAATTGTGAAATGTTGTAACCTGAATATACAGGTTAAATTCAGTGGGTTGAATTCTAATAGCTTTCGAGTACTGCTTTACACTTCTACAAAGAAAAGGAACCAATCTCAAAAAGTGTGCTGCTTGTCATAATAAGAGGGTATATTGTAGCGCAGTAGATGGATCTGATGGACATTTGCCTGTGCATGTACAAATGTATTCTTTCTCTCTGCCAAGTCTGAGATACATATACATATATATACACACACACACACATATATATGTGGGATCTTTTTTTGGAAATTCTGACAGACTGTGCTTCTCTGCTTTTGTACTTTTAAAGAATACAGACAGAAGGTGCAAATAGGCTACCGTTTTGTAGTCATCATTCTGTGCCTGTTTTTCATCTGTTTTTCCTCTTTTCCCCTCCTCCACATGGCAATTCATTGCAGGTGCATCACTGCAGGGGAGAGAGTACTACAATAAAAGCATATCTACTAGGAAAATTATCTCCTGAAAATTGAAATTAGCATATTGTTAATGTTGCAAGTTAATCATGCAGAAACTCAGAATCAGAGAATTAGGGGTCCCAAAATTACAGTAATTTTCCTTTTCAGGGCATGATAGGATTGTGTCCACCTGGCTGAATATTTGTCTTTTATTTGTTTCCAAAGAATATGCCCATCTCATCATGATGAAGGTGCTCTGGCCACAGTAGAGTTCACCACACAAAGCTAAAAGGTACTTGGTGCTTAATTCCCACTTCTTTTTCAGTATAGTTTAGACTGGCAGCAACCCCAACTAAAATGTAGACAAGAGATCTAAATCAAGGCAATGCAGAAGAAAACATGTAACTAACACAGATTGTATTAGGCACTGAAAGTCAAAGCTGTAGAAGGAAAAGAAACCCTATATTTATGAAATATGGAAACAGTGCATTCAGCAATGTGTCCTTCTCTTCTATCAGGACCAGACTCATTTAGATGGCCATTCATCATATCAGCTTGGCTGTCAGTGTAACAACCCTTTTCGGTTCCCTTTGCAGTCTGTAGGGTAATGGATAGGAAGGCAGCACCATTGTTTCCCATTTCTTTATGCTTGTGCACTGTTTGTGTGTTTCTGACTAGAGAAGGGAAGAAAACCGACTATTTTGTACTAGAAAATTAATTCCCTTCATTGAAAGTTATGACAGTGCTTTTATAACTGGAGTAGGTGCTTGTACCATTGACTAGAAGTGTTACATTCCAAAGTAAATATATACTGAGTTGAGCTTCTGTTATGGCTGCATGCCTACCCATTTTCATACTAGTAAAAACAAGTGGTGTTTTGACATCAGCTACCACTTCAGCAGCAACTAGGGTGTTGGTTTTTTCCTAGCTGTTGTGGTGGCTATTATTGTACTAGCAGTGGTACCTTGGAAACTCAATCTAAAGTCAAGCCCTGTTGTCCCAGATACCCTACAGACTAACAGTAAAGATAAAAACTCCAGATTCTCATTACACTTGACGGTTTGCAGTCTAGTTTTAAGGCTGAATGCAGTAAGTAGATAAAGCAGACAAATAGGTTTGGAAAAGTAAGATTATAAATCAGGTCCATAAATTAACAAAAGACATCTCAGTTCACTGATTTTGTAACTACCATATTAGTTGCTAAATGCCATTTGGACTCTTTTGCTTCCCCAAATTTACCCTTGAAATAGAGAGTAGCTGTGATGCACATCTGTTCTAAAATTCTTATCTATTACCACTTATGAGGTGCTTGTTGCATGGTGTGGCATTTATACTTTTAGAGGATTTTCTGTTATTCCGATATGAGTGGTGAGAAAGCTTAATGGATTTTTGCAGTGGTATGAGACTGGGTATTCTTGCATTAAATAGAAGGTTAAAATGGTTAGGAAATGCTATGTCTATTTCAGTGTTAGTTATATGTGAATTCAAGAGTCTGACTTACCTTCTTTGTATTTTGTATGCTCATTACAGATATCTAAATTAATATAACAGAATTAGAATGTCCACTATAAATCGTAGTGGATGTCTGTGAAGATGTGAAGGGGGGGAGAATTGGGATCTAATTTTTTAGTTTTTATCTAATTTGTATAATTGCTAAGAAATATTTGGCTTGGATTCAGTGGTGCTCACCTGTGTGCCTGTATAAGACAGGTAATAGGATGTTCTAACTGAAAAAATACAAGTTCTTGAAAGTAAAGGGTGATATTTGTAATGCAGATGAGGCTATGGTATGTCTGGAAAGAGTGAGTAAACACCTTGATGTGGATTCCTTCTTACACTAAAAATCTCCTGTTCTGACTGTTTTGTAGACCTTTGCAGCAGCATACTCTGATGCTGGACTGCTGTAGGAAGAGGTAGATTCAGATGGACTCTGTTCAAGTTCACTTAGTCAACTGTACAAAAGTTGAAGAGGTTGGGGGGCAGGAATCAATCTTTTCAGGGTAGTCATTTCCTGCAGAGGTGTCAGCAGCATTGAAGCTATGGTTCCACAATTTTACTTCTAACTGCTTAGCCTGTGTCAGCAAAGGCAATATATCCATTTAATGAGCTGTTCAGAATCTAGATAATGTATTCTATTCAGTTCGTTATTTTGATAACTGTAATGTATTCTATTCACTTGGGTTATTCGGTACCCAAAAATTAGTCCTGGTGTTTTAATTATTTCTCAGTTTACTAGTTAGCCATCCCAAAACTATCCCATGGAAGGTAAGGTTAAGGTGCATCAGCGTGCGAGAGGAGTGGAGAGTTGTAGATTGGTGCTTAAAGTGTTTGTATCAGTCATATTTCACTTGAAACCATGACTGGAAAACTCCTCATTTTAACTGTTCCTCCTCTCCCAACAAAAAAAAAAAAGACTGCAGATCATTTATTTGTTAACAAATTGACATGTGTTCTGTGTTGCACTATACATTTTTCAGATTATGTCATAGTAATTTGTGAAAAACTAAAATAAAAGAACAGGAAGGAAGGGGACAAAAATCTATTATACCTCTGTCATTTCTTTCCTTTTCTCTGGTGAATACTGGCAATGTATTTTCCATTGCCATTTAATTATGTGCCTTATGTGAGTCTGTACAATGTGTCTAGCACATGCAACAAACCTGAATGAAAATCCTGGATGCAAACAGTGATGTCCAGGATCAAACGCTGTTGCTTTGATGCACCTCTGTCACTGATTTGATAACAATGCAGCAAGAAAGTAAAGAAAATTACTATTTTGGATGAAAGCTTGTTGTCCACTAACTTCTGCATGTTTTACACTTTTTCTTCTGCATAAAAGCACTTTATATGGCTGTGGTTTTGTTTAGCCAGCGAAGGTCAGATGTATCTCCTCTTAAACCAGTTGAGTGAGGGTACTGTAAAGTGTTCCTGTTTCTGAGAGATTTAGGTACAATGGTGCCCTGCCAGTTCTTCAGCCCCTTACACGTTGCTGTGGGTAGGTCATAGTTGCTGTGTTTAGGCTTGACTTTAGAATTCATTTCTTCGAAATAGAGTGTGGGGAGTTTGAATGAAATTTGCCCTATTCTTTTCCTAAGCTTCTTGCATGCAAATGAATTTTTTGTTCTTGCCTATTTCTCTGGGAAATGCAAAAATAAGGAGCTTAAAGAGGCTACTTTACAAGTTTGGTAGTTTTTCTAGTGACAGTTTTTTAGATTGTGGAGTTTGGGTGTTGGTTCTTTTTTGGTGAGAGTATTCATCACATTTTTCTGGTTATGTTGGTTTTTTCTTGATTTTTCCAGTAGGAATCAGTTACGTACTTTATGCTGTCCTTTCAATGGTCTTCAGTGTGCTAAAATACTAAACATATTCAATCTTGAGCAATAAAAATATCTTGGATAAAGGAAGAAAATCCTCTGATTATTCAGCTGTCTAGATTGAGGAAAAGGGCTTGGTAGATCTGAGTTGTGAAGGGGATTCTCCACAAAGCTGTGGAGTGACAGAAACCAATGCTTTGGGTTTAAAATATGTTAATTTTACTGATGAACTCTACAGGTACCTATGTCTCTACTGTTCCGTCTCAAAGATCTTCAGGCCCATGAAGAATCCCATTCTGGAATCTGGGGCCCAGAATGTAAAGCTGAATTTTTAGTTTAAAAAAACCCCTTCTTCTTTAAAAAATGTCACTTAATTGGATTAAGCATTATGTATGGGGGAGGGAGGAGGAACTTAAGTTTTCTGAAGCTTTGCTTTTCTGGACAGGAAATTCTTAAGATGGAAACAATTTGAATCAACTTTTTAGAAGAAATATTCATAATGCTTAAATGTAAAAATGCTAGAAGCGAATTTCTCTTATTAAATCCTCCCCCCCGCCAATATAGATTTTTCTGTCCAGTTCTGTATGGAGACAGCTCATGACCCTATTACATATGAGCAAGAATCAATCATCGTATGAAACACAGACTAGAGGCATTCCCTTTATACCTCTCACTGTCAAAGTCCCTTTTATTCAAATGCCCTAAAGGAAAATCAGTCCTCAAAATCCTCCTGGAAGCAAAATCAATATTATATTTATTTTTATAATGACTAAACAAATATGTAAGACGATTAAGGACATTTTTATACCTTCTAATGGAATGCTGTGCACAGATTGGTGGGCTAGCACTGACTCTACGCCAGTATGGCATATGCTGAAATGCAGAACAATGTCAGATCACTAGCTCAGCCTAGAACTACTTGTTGGCACAGAAATTCTGATAAACTAATAAATATGTACTGCTTCCAAATGCAACTAGTTTCATGTGAACTAGCTGAACTGTTTTGCCAGGGTATTTCTGTTCCAGGATTATCTTCCCAAAATCCGGACCTCCTCTAAATGACTTGTCTAAATGCCAAAATGATAGAAGCAAAATTGAAAATGTCTACTTCTGGCTGTTAATATAGCCATTGCACAGCCCATTTCTCCTTGGTTTATTGTGCCATGAAAATATTTTGGAATCACATTATTTTCTAGAAGTGCAAAAAAGGGGAGAAAAAGAACATCTATTATCCAGTTAGAGACTCTTACAATATTTGGTTCTGCTCCTAATTCTAGAGCAGTTTATAGGTAAGGATTTTCAAAATCTTAGTTCACAAATTTTAGGACTTATGCTCTGTTTCCCTGTACCTGATATTAACTATATGAATTGGAAAGTGGTGAAAATCTTTTCGATAATATAGTCTGTATGAGCTGGGAAGTGCAACTTAATTGTGAACATAATTGCACTTCTTGCAGATAATTGCAATCATAAGTCAAGCAAGACAGCTTCTAACAGTTGGGTCAGATTTTTAATTTTATGATCTAAATTATTAATGAGAATATTTCCATAAGCTTTCTGCATAAAAATTGACTTCATAACAAAGAGGTCAGCTGGTCTTGTCTTCTAGCCTTTATGATTATCAGTAGTAATCAGAAACTGTTGCCCCATAAATGTATGCTTCTTTTATGCTTCCTGACAGACATATCAAATGTAGGTGGTGAATTACTTACAAGCTTTATGAAGCAAAGATTAATTTTGTAGGTTCTAGTTAAAAGAAAATTAAATTAGACTATATATGTAAGATTAAGAAACATGAAGGCTTAAATGGTAAGTGTAGATAGGAATAGTATTTATGTTGGTTTTTTGTTTTGTTTTGTTTTCAAGTGATTTAATACCTTGGGAATCTCGAAAGCCATATTGAGTCAATTCTGGAAAGCCCAACACAGGCTACTTTTCACAGTGTGGCTGCAGTCAGACAAAATGGTATGATACATAAAGAAGACAAGCAGATCAGTACAAGAATGCATAATGCTATTGTATAAATCAGTATTGTTTCCATATCTGATAGGGAGCTGTGCTGAACACAATCTATTGTGAGACTGATACAGTGATAGTATAAGGGGACTTGAGGCAAGTGATGAGGGTGATTAGGACTATAAAGATTTTTATAAGAGGAGACTGAAAGGTTGAGATTATTTATGCAGAAAATAGATTGGAAACTTCTATAACCTGTATCCTAAAGCAAGATTTAAGAGCATATCAAGCACCATCAAATAGAACACATTCAAAACAGATAAACAATGATTTTTGGTTTTTACCTGAAACACAAAGGAATGACAGAATTCAAGGTCACAAAGATTGACATTTAAGATGATCCAGAAAGACATTTGACATTTTCTCAATGAGAATTTTAAATAATAAACATATGCTTTTTTTAGAAAAGACAGATCATTTGAAAAAGAAGAAGAAATGCCTGAGGCAAACATACTTTTAATATAATGGTTTATTGCATCTTCTTGTGATGTATCTTGGCTGGCAAGCATTAGAAATATTAAGTAAGAGTCAGGATATTGGACAAAATGGACAATTCTTTTTATTTGGGATGACAGTTTCTCTTCCTATTGCAATCTGAATTAATTTGTTATCATTTGTCTGTGTTCCATTTGTCAAGAAAAAAGAATAAATGGCAACTTTGATTTCTCTTTCTGCCACCAGAAAGTAGCTGTCATAGTCCTCTCTCAGAGATTCAAAGGGGTAAATATTTTGAAGCATCTTTCACTCACATTTCATGCTTATAATCTATGAACAGGTCCAGGACCATGGCAACTATCGCATATTATGCTCCTTTTCTGGCATATCACTCCTTTGATAAATGAGAGATGGTGTATTTTACAATTTCAGGGATGCTCAGCTGGAAACACTTACAGGATCTGTTTTACTCTAAAACCACTCATCCCTTCAAAAATGTTCTGCTTCCAAATGTCTCAATTTCTGTATTGAATCAACTACTGGAAGTCTTAGCGTAATAATTCAAAGAGCTTAATATATTCATAAGAAGTTTGTTTTGTTTTGTTTTTTAAAAATCTCCTTTTACTAAGATTGTCTTCTCCTACTAGTCCAACTTAGAGAAAGTTCCAAGCCTGAAATGTAACCATTCTTGATTGGGGCACTTGAATGACAAACCAGAATCTGAATTTTGTAGCTACTTTTTCTCTCCACGGAGATTCAAAATCCCAAGTCCCATTTGTGTTAGCTGTCAAATTAGCAAGATATGGCTGTGATTAGAACTTCTTAAAGACAGAATTTCTGTTCAATGGGACTCTCTGGGGAAAACAAATGCTCTTCAGTTGTGGAATTAAAAGAATAAACACTTGAAATTTTTTTTCCCAGAAAACAAATCCCAAAATTAATTACTTAGAGTTAATTGGAATCTGATAGAATCAGAGAATATTAAGGTTGGAAGAGTGGGTCAAGCAGGTCAAGTAAGAGCAGGTTACTCATTGTCTTGTCCAGTCTGGTTTTGAGTTTTGTTTATCACCCTCACAGGGAATTTTTTTTTTTTCCTGATATCTCAAGCCAGATTTTCTTATGTTCCAGCTGATACCTCTTGCTTCTCATCCTTTCCCTGAGCAGAGACTTTGCTCCCTGGTGCCACTGAGGTCCCTGGGTGCTGCTGGAGAGCTGCTCCTGCTACAAGGAGAACCTCCTCATCCCCACTGTCTGACCCACAGATGCTTCCAAACAGTGTGGAACCCCTCCAGGCGCAGGTGTGCACACGTGTGTGTGTGTTTTATAACAAGTACCGTTAGCCAGCATTTTCCTCATCATCACCCCCGAGGGACAGCCCTAGTAACCACCTGCTCCTCAGCTGGATACTGTACTGCAGCTCACAGCCCTCAGCGTGGTGCATGGCGGTACAACCAGCGGTCCTTGTAGTCCTCCTCACCTCATTTTCTCTAAGGACACTGTGGGAGATCATGTCACAGGCTTTGTTAGGTCAAAGTAAACAGCATCCACTGCTCTTCCTTCATTCACCAAACCAGTACAATGTTCACAGCAAGCTCTCAGGTAGCAAGGTTCAACCTTACTAAGTCCATGTTGCCTATTCCCACTCTTTTCATGCCTTTTTTTTTTTTTTTTTTTTTTTTTTTTTTTTTTTTTTTGTATCTTGACTGTTGTTTTCTTGAGGATTTAGTCTGTAACCTTCCCAGGGACTGAGAATTAGCCTGTATTTACCTGGATCCTACTTTTTGCTCTTCTGGAGGTGGATGTGATGTTTATCTTTTTCCAAAAGTCTGAGTGTTGAGAAGTCCACATGAGGCATTCTGTGTCACCAGCATGACCTATGTCACCTGACTTCCTCCTCTTGTGTAGTCCCCAAACCCTAAAAGCCACAATCTCCCACAGTGTCTACTTGATTATAACTTTTTATGGCAAAATGTATATAGTTTTTAATATAAGATATTCTAAGTTTATAGTTCACACTCCAGTTCTTGTAGAGTACAGAATGTGAGCAGTTTTGTTCAATGGCCACTCTGTCGGAAGTTCAACTTCTTTTTCTGTGCCCTCCCCCTCACAATTTGTCCTTCAGCTTTCTCTTCTGGGATGAAAGTTCTAGTTAACCAGAAAAAAACCTGTGCATAATGAAGGTAAATTAACCTGATGTTACTTGAAGGCTCCTATACAAGTAGTTGTTAAAATGTAACGTAAATGCTGCTTAGAGTGGTCTAAATATGTAGAAGGGAAGGTAGTAAGAGGCAAATCACAAGGGATTGTAAAATATAGTATGTCTTTGAGCACTACGATAAACAGGCTATTCAGTCTCGCTACAGTACAAATACCTGTGGGAGTAAATCTACCAGACATGGTATGCTATAAGGAAGAAAAGAGGCTGAGGTACTTTCAGTCTGGGAAGTCCACAAGTAAGAGAAGCTGGTAATAGCCTGCACATACCTAGAAGGCATTAGGGTCTAAAATGGAGGCAAACTGATTGGTGTGATTCACGAGTGTCTAACAAAGAACAATAAAATGAAATCAAGGGACAGTCTATCAGGAAAATGTCTAATTGATGAGATGTTAATGAGCTGTGAACACCCATGGGAATGTGAGGGACAACCCATGAGCTGGGATTATTAAAACTGCACTGACTAACATATTAGAAAATTTTACCAGATAATTAAAGGGAATGCTTTTAAAAGATTTATGCCTCTAGCAATCTATAATGCTCTGTTACATACTCTGAAGATGTCCCATTGAAATCCCTGTGGAAAAGTTGCCACTGATTTCCATCAATGTGGATCAAGACCTTAGTGCTAATACAGGCCACGTTTGTCATATTCATTTGTCTAGGAGCAAAGGTGGCAATGCACAAGAAATGGTTGTACAAGTGGGAGTAACATGGGAAAACAGGTATTCAGTACTCCTTTAGCTGTATATGGGGAGCTATAGATATAATGTGTTACCGTGATATCTGTTTTCCCTTATAGGAAGAGATGTTAGTTATACTGGGGAGGATTATACTATTTCATCCAGGGCAATGTTGTAGGTTTATGTAGTTTTGTTTTTTCTATCAAAAAGACTATTATGTTCTATAGTTGAAAATACACAACATAAAAGTTTCATTTGATTTTCCTTGTTTGTCAAGAGGTGGTTGGTTGTTTGTTTTTTTTGTCTCACTCAGATATCTCACTCACGGGGTCCTCAAGCGTGCATGGAGCCCGTCTTGTTCTCGCACAGATTGTTGCCTTTCTGATGAAGAGGTTTCACCGCACTAGGCGGGACTGGAGAGGAAGTCTGTCAAATGTGCTGCTGCCTGTCCTCTTTGTTGCACTGGCAATGGCCTTGTTTAGCGTGAAGCCGCTGGCAATTGATTACCCTTCTCTCAAGCTGACACCAAGACTTTATGACAATGCAGAATCCTTCCTTAGGTAAAGGGTTCATCCATTATCAAAAATACCCAGGGTTCTGGGACCTTTACCCTTGAGTTCTCATATTTTAAAGACTATTTTCATTCTAGGAAGAATAATAGGTTACTACTTAAAATACTTGTTTATTTTTCAGATGTTTAGTACATTTTTATAGATTATTATGAGGGGGAGATAAAATTAGAAAAGTATTGTGCAAAGGATTTTCTGGAGGAAAGGGCAAAGACTTTGGAGCAGTTAGAACTCTGTAATCTGTTTCGATACCAGTCACGGCCATTCATATGTAAATGCACAAGTGTATTTAAACAAGCCTTTGCATGCTTCATTTTAACTACTTGCTTAGGTCTGAAGCCGTTTTCTCAAAATAATTCTCAGGTTTGAAAGTGTCACACAGTATTAACAAAGCTTGGTGCCCTATTTACTCAACCTCTACTTTCTATATGCTCAGCTTTGAAATCAGCTAGATTTATTTATTTATTTATTTATCTGTTTATCGATTTATTTTTAATGTACAGTATCTGTAGCTCGGCTCTGAACTATTATGTATCGTGCGCCTATCACATACAGATTACTTTCTCTCCTAGACAAATATCCAGATATCTTCATAAACATATCATAATGCTGTTTGAATTTATAAATGAAACATAAAAAACACTTAAAGCATGCTAACTGTTAGGCATGCATGTATATAAAGAGAAAGATGACCATGGAGAGATGTTGAGATTTGTTTAGCCATAATTGTATCGAATGTTCTTTACATGTTTACATATAGTTTTTGAACTGAGATAATGTTGCTGTTTTGGTATGTTTCCTCTACATGGATATTTTAGTTCTTTAATTTCTTGGTAAACCTGTAGGATCTTGAGCCTGAAGGTTAATAGAACTAGACATATTAACATGTTTGTGTTTCTTTTTCTTCCCCTCTCCCCCTGCCCCCACGGCCCACTTTGAACAGCACTGAAGATGATAACCTAGGAAACCTTTCTCAGATTCTACTGAGATATTTCTTTGATTTGGACCACAGATGCATGCATTCAAACCAAGGGTAACTGTGAATAACATAACTGGTTCCTTAATTGTGAATTATAAATATTGTAAATTCAATATTTTTTTTCTGTGTAATGTGGACTATCCTAAGCTTTTCTTGCAGCACGAGGTTAGTGACAAATCTGTTCTGATGAAGGAGCTGGCATCCTGGTAAAGTACATAAATAGGCTTCATTGTTAAAAGTCTGCTCCAAATCCCATAAAAGTCAGTGACAGCTTTCAGATTAATTTCAGGAAGATTTTGATCAAGTCCGGTGACCATATAAATGAAGGTTAGACAAGAATTACAATATTTCTTAGGAAGCATTCCAGATTTCCAAATCTAGGAATGCAGAGTTGTGACCGTGCTTTACTTTTCTTATTGCTGCAAACACAAGGCATGCCGCTCATTTAGTGCTTTACTTATATAAATATTTTTAGTGAATCCACTTTGATACAAATGAGTAAAATTGATACAGCTTTAGAGACAGCTGCCACTGTGATAAAATGCTAAGAAGGTGTTCAAGATGCCAGATCTGCTTGTTACACTGTGGATTTCTTCTGTTAAGTAATATATTAATTTCATTTAATGGTATTCCTATTGTTATGTTTATTTCCATTAGAAAAAATAATTCATGTTGGCAGATGGAATCTACATCATCCCAGGATTCATGTGGATGTGTGGCTGAACAAGAGGTATGCCAACTTATATTTAATTATGTATGTAAAAATTACGCGTGTGTATATTACATCTAATACCTTGACTCTTCTTTTTGAAGGGCTGGAGAAAGGGATGAGGAAATAAACCCTCAGAACACTGGCTTTGTTATGATTGGAGGTTTCCTTCTGTTTCATCTAATGTGTGGGCTATGAGTTCTGAGTCTTCAGGGAAAGAGCTTGCACAGTTTTGATGTATATATATATATGTGTGTGTGTATATATGCATAAGCAATGATCTGAAATAACAGGGATCATAGATAGCTGAACTAGTCTCAGCAGATGCAACTTTGCTTTAAATATGTTATAGGACTTTGCTTACAAATAATGTATGTAAAACAAGGTTAAAACATACCATTTCCATAATATCTGGAAGACTACCTACTTTCAAAAGGAAAGGGCAGGTGATCCTAGCTGGTAGAAGCTACCTTGGAATCTACATGTAAATGAGATGTAATTTTTTATTAGAGTTTGGTTTGGATTTGGATTGTGTATTTGAAAATAAAACAACCTTTAAGGAAAGAAAGGATTTTGAAAAAGATAATGGATTTCTGACCTTCTCAACCAGTGAGTTTTTCTGCTGACTTGCTCTGAGGTTGAGTAATAAATGAGAATGTGAAACTGTGTCTAAAGTGACAAATATATTTCCCTGGATGGGACCATTCTATCAAATACGTTCTCTCCTTCATAAAGATACAAATATTTAGAGTAAGAGTTGTATCTGAAATATAGCAATACAGTTTTGGGAAAAGTGGAAGGAGGAAACTAATTTTTTATTTTGCTGGTCAAGGAACAAATTTGCCTCTAGTACTCATGAGACATAAAAATATGAGAAGCTTAAATAAAATGGGAATGGGAACTCACCCAGGGAGAGGCCCATTAACCATGAAAGCTCAAAGAAGAGAAGTCACTTGACAGTGGAGGCAGAATTTATACCTGTGAGCTGTGGAAAACCAGAATCTCTGAGAATGAATTTTAATTTGTGTAGAGTTGAGATGTCAAATAAGCATCAAAATTTTTCAGTGGATATACACAATGTACTTTATAAGGCTACTAAGATATCTGATCATAATATCTGTTTCCTTTTCTTTGGTTGTGAGAATATCCCACTGAATCCCACTGAAAATGTCTTGCTTTATTCTTCTCTGCAGTTCATCAATGAAATTTTTAGAAGTATATTGCATTAATTAGAACTTTTTTTTCATCTCATTCATCTGGTGCCTTTTTTGTGTTTCTTCTCAGGCACAAGAAGTGAATAGTACTCTTGCCTTTTTCATTGTTGTAAACTTTTCTAAACTTATATACAAATTTTGATGTTTTCAAGACAAAACTGACTGATGGGGTTGCAAGAGAAATCAAACGTTGTTTTAATATGTAGGTGACATTTACATTTAGAGTTACCTTATAAAAATAAACCCATACATAATTTATTGAAAAGTAATCAAAGCTGAGAAAGGCAAATCCAGTCGAAAAGCAATGCTGTAAAATTTATGTAAAAATTCAAAAGTACGGCTAAATGTAGTGCCACTGATTTTTAAGAGTGCTTTGCTTATTTTATGTATACTGTTTTTCAGATGTGTCCAAGTTTCAATACCTCTGCTCCCTATGTGAAAAATAAGAATGGACATACTTTATATAATCTTTCAGGGTTCCTTGTGGAAGAATATTTAGTGAGGCCTTCCAACAAAGCAAGGTAACCTTAAAATATCTAACCTTTGCCTATCCTTTGCGTATAAAACCCATAGTCTTTCCTGAAGGAAAGCATAGACCTACATCACTGAGAATACAAGGGGTAGTTGCCTTTGTCTGTTGGTTGTTAGCAAGGCGTAGAGTCGGGCTAAGGTAACATGGAACCCCTTCCGTGGTCACTTCTCAGAGCTTCCTGCAGCAATTGCATGATAATTGTCTCTAGGCATACCCTGACTCTTCTTGCCACACAGCATCTCAGGGAAAGAAAATGTATATGCGTGTGCAAATCAGGTGAACAATATAGTTTCCATTCCTCAGAGACTCAATCAAATAGAGGTGGATATGTTCCAATTAATCTTTTCTTTGAACTTAAAGGGCTGATATTGCCCTGGCAAGACTTCATATTCTGTGATACCAGCTACAGAGGTTATAATCTGCTTTATTTTGAGGTTTACTTATGTGCCTTTACAGCTCAATCACTACCTTTTGACATAATTGCAAATACTAGATCAAGTATGATTTTATCAAGGAGAAGAAAGTGTCAGCCATTTATCCATTACAAAAATTATCTGATTTGATTCAAAATAGAGGTAAACATCTTAAGATGAAAGATTTGAGCTAGAATATGAATGGAGTAGGAAGAAATAAAGCTGCGTAGATGTTTCTGAAAGTCAGTAATACCTCACTTGCTCACAAACCCTCCTGTTGCTCAGGGATTTTAGCTTTCAGAAAGTAAAAATTCTTATCTGAGGGAATCCCTTTGCCAGAAAAGAGTAATAATGTTCACCTGATTCAAGAGTTCCTCCTTTTTAACAGAGAAGGGGGTTGTGAGGGGTGAAGTTTCACTTTCAGTTGAAAAATAAAGCATTAATGTAGACATTACCGCTTTAACATTGCAAGAAAAGACTGTTAAGCTTAAGGCAGGTAACTTGTTATTACTTTATTTTATATTATCAGATATGGTGGTTGGTCTTTTGGAGGGAGGAAGGCATTTGAACTTCAAGATAAAAAATCAAATAGCACCAATTCTAAACCTCTGGCTAAGGTAAGGCTTGTATGTATGTGTTGCTTACTTATTCAGACTCCATACTTCACAGCACTTAGCAAATAATAAATCATTACATAAAATCTTTGTACTTAGAAATTGGGAGAAAAACTCTCTGTCTATTATAGTCCACTTCTCTGTTCATAATTCTTGAAGTATTCTCCTGTGTTCTGAGAAGCAGTTTTAAATGAGTCAAAAGATACAGCCTTTGTTGTTTCTTCCTGTGAACTTATTTGAGTCTAACTGAGCTCACCTTTAAAACTTTTCTTTAGGTAGTTAGCCCAGAAATTCCTTTTTTTTGTTTGTTTGGTTGGTTTTTTGTTTTGTTTTGTTTTCTACAAAAAGTCAATGTCAGAATTGACAAAAGTTCATTGAACATCTCAAAATGAGTTATTACTGATGCTTTTTTTCATTTCTGCAAGGAATACTTTTCTTTGCTACATTTCTCTTTCTCCCCCCACTTCAGCCCTCCTAAAAAAAAGTAAAGATTCAGCTTCTAGGAGTAGCTACTTCTGCATAAGAAATATGCTACCCTGTGTTTATAATCCCCTTTTCAAATATGAGTAACTTTCCATTTTTATCCCAAACAGAAGTGTGCCTTGTTGAAATTAGTCAGGTTGTGAAATTTGAATCTCTTGTCAGTAGATCGTGCTGTCTCACAATGCTACACAGAGCCAGTGTTTTCTGTCTGGAGCTACCTCTGAAGTCTGGAAAAGAGGGGTTATGCTAAGCACAACTGAAATAAAGAGATTTTCCTTGAGGCCTTTTGGTATGCTCTGGAAGGATATAATACCTCCATACTGTGAAAACTTGGGATGGGACCTAGAAACTAATAGCCAATTATCAGTGCACAGGATTTTACTTTCTTTGGGAACGCTTTGAAAGGATCTTTTGAGATCTATTCAAATTTAGACCGGTAATGAGTAGAGGAACAGCAGTCTTGGAGGAGTATTGAAGAATATCAGTGAGTAGTCTCTATTTTTGTATTTGAGGCAAAACAGATTTATGAAGAGGAAGCTGTGGACTTCACAGATTCCACATTTATGGGGGTATAGAAACTAGATTTTATTTGCTCTTATAAAAGAAGAAGAGAATGGACAGGGTAAATAAGCTCTATCCCAAACCCCATTTTGGGACAAAGTGTTAAAACAACATACAGATATTCTCCAATTCAATATCATATCATGTTTAGTTTTGCAAAATCACTGCCTCTTTGCAATGCCTTTTCCATGTAGTTTTGTTAAAAATGTCTCTATCTTATATACACACCCTACCTTATATATATTTTCATTCTGGTCTTTTGTGATCTCCCTTCTACTCCTAGATTTCTTACAGCTTTGAACTCCAGTTCCATTAATCCTTTATTAGGAACTTGAAGTCCTATAGGATTGCAATAAGATATGTTTTTTCTGACTGCTGTTTTTGTCCTATGCATCTTTAATAATTTTAAACTCTTGTTTTGACATCCCTGCACTGTGTTTTTTGTTAGGCTCCTTTTTTTTTTCAAATGTCTTTGGCATAGAGTTCCACCTGCCATCAGCACAAGGATAAATTATAGTTGTACTGTTAGTGAGTAAGCTTCATATTTCAGACCCAAAGAAAATAGTGGAGTAGATTTATAAAGGGCACTGTGTTATCTAAAATACCTCCTGGAAGTGGCTTTCAACTGCTGCAATGTCAAATTATTGCATTAACCTTTTAGTAATTAATGACCAGACTTTTACTTTGACCTTTCAGGCTTGTTCATGAGACAGTGAATGTACCATTTACATAGCCTTGTATGAAAGAAAATGAGAAATTTGCATTTGAAGAGACTTACTGTACGATTCACTTCTTTTTAGAAAATTTCTGAATCTTTATACATTATTCTCCTCCACTCAAAAAGCCCACAATTTTTCCAGTTCAAATTAAAAATATCTATTCAATACCTGTTTTACTTTACCTAATCATACCATGCTGTATATACTGCATACATGGTATATGCATGTACACAGAGAACACGTATGTGTACATGCACGAGAGAGAATGTATCTACCGCATAATGAACGTGGCTGATTAAAACCATTGATTATTGACATTCATTGATGTTCACTGCTACATGGCAAAAGCATATCTCTTCCTCATTTTGTGTGTTTTCATTACTATATTATTTGTTTTCCTTTGATAATGTGGGCAAAATATGTTCTATAATGATTTCATAGTTGCTGTTGTTTATAACATAAATATAGGAAGAACATGTGGTAATTTTAAATAATCTTGAAAGGCAATTTGTACTGCAATGCCACTGTTTACGTGGCATTCTGAAGTGTGCATTTTTCCAGTCTCAAAGGTTGGGATTTCAGGCTTTACTGTACAGTAATAGTAGAAGTGTCCAGAGGAAGTTACATCTTTCCAGTCTAATACCCCTTCTGTCTGCCTCCCCATCAAGAATCTGGTCCAGCCATGCTTAGGGATTTCTCTGCCCCTCCTTACCCTTTTTTCTTGATAGGCCATAGGTTAGTGAAAATATCAGTCTAGCATTATTCTGGAATATTAACAGCAGGTAAAAGTGGTATGGAATAATGGAAAACACGTCTTTACAGAACTTATCTCTAGTGTGGTGAGAGCCCATCTTTTTCTTTGGGAAGGAATTTTATGAACCATGGGTAGAAGATAAAATAATGACAATAAAAATTAATCATCTTAATCTATATATTTTTCCATTGCTCATCTCTTTTCTGCCCTCTGTAAATAATTACCTGTGTGGCACACAAGAAATATGAAATATTTTTCAGATGGAACTAATATTTTTGTTTTTTTATATTTTACCTTCGCAATCAATCTAGAGTAAGTCACAAGACTAGAAAAAAGAGCTTAAACATATCTTTTGATGAAGTGAGCAGCCTCAAATGCCTCTTTTGACAGATTATAAACAATTAAATATCCAGCTTCAATTTGGTTATTTCCTGGTGGTTTGATTCAGTTATATAATGTAGCTTGAAGGAAGAATTCTAATTAATGTGTGGGATATTGAAATGTATTGTTTCACACAATGGTCTATTGTGGGGTTTGTATTTTCATTTGAATATAGGTCACATTATTATATTTCTAAGGTGATCTGTGAACACTCGAGACCTTTCTCCTGCTTCAATTAAATGAGAATGTGTCATCAGAATTCTGCTTTATTGTTTTCTTAATTGCACTTTTTTTAATACAATGAACACAATTGCAGTGGGGTTTCATTATGTATGTGTAACTTTCTATTTGCACAAATATTTTTTTAAAGAGATAGAATAAGAAATGTGCGTGTGGTGTGAAAAAGACTGGCTACCTTTGATCACTGTTTATGTTTCTTTGCTCAGGTTGCTATTTGCACAGGAGATCCAGCAGTGCAAAGATTTGCAGTTTTTCTCAGGACACTTAGGTTCTATTTCACTTAATTCCTTTTAAGAACTCTCTTGTTGATTAAATAATAGGAGATCTAGTTTGTGTTATAATTTGAGGGAACAGAACTGGAGGAGAACAAAGGAGTTGCATATGAGTTTGTAAAGGGGGAAAGTTTGGGATCTTATGGAAGGAGCTTCTGGTTTGTACTTACAAGAAGTGAGTAACAAGGCTGAGATTTGAACTCGTGTGTGCCACACGAACCTGTTTGTTGGTAACAAATATGATGAGCAGGACTAGAGGGGCCCTGTCTCCAGCCAGGTGGAGAAGAGGAACAACCACGTGTATTGGACTGTATGGATCTGATGGCCTGGCACGTCAGATCCAGAGGAATATAAGGCTCTAGTAGACAACGGTGCACAGTGTCATCAAGCCATGAAGGAGCAGAACCCATCTGTATTTCTGGAGTTACAGGGAGATCGCAACAGCTAACTGTACTGCAGGCTGAAGTAAGCCAACTTGGGAAGGGTTGGAGGAGCACCC